>JAXQQM020064074.1:0-58869 GCA_034641835.2 Pinus albicaulis | reverse complement strand
ACCCAGATTTAGCCCTTTTCACATGGGGCATTAATTTATTTTGCTTAATTAGGAGTTTTACAGATCCTCCTTTACACATTTATTCATGAAAATAGGAAACAAAAAAAAATTAAATATTCCTATCAGCTTGGGATAGTTAGGAATATTACACTATTTCACCATGCTAGAGTGGAGAGAACGTGAGCATGAAGACATAGACAATGAAGCCATGAATAATCCTTAAACAATGCAAGTGTTAAAAAAATGTGATTTATATAAGTTTTGGGTGATTCAAGGTATGAGAGCACAAGTAGAGATGATGACATGGTTAGTGAACACATGCGATGTTCAAGGTCGGTTCTTTATCATTGGTGACTACCAGCTCACAATCGAGCTCGAGGATATCTATTTTCTCACCGGATTGTCCCGAAGAGGAGAAAATATATCCTTGTTTGGAGCTAGACAGGGTGGCCTACCCATTGCTAGCTACAAAAAACAATTTTGTAGTGATGCGGCATATCTAAAGGATAATCGCATAGACATAAATAATATCTTGTGATTATATCTCAAAGTGATTGCATTCACGGTAACCAGGTTGTGTGGAAGTGTGGCTCCACATGTAGCCACTAAATCTCAAATGCAAACTGTGGTGGAGTGTTTCAGAGGCACCATATTCAACTGGTGCGAAGTGGTATTGGCCAACATGAAAGGTCAACTAACCAGAGCAAAGAATGCAAAGTTAAAAAAATTTGGTTATGGTGCCATTTTGATTTCCTTTTCTTTGGAGAGAATTCCACTTATTTCCCCTCAGCTTATTCCAGTGGATCGTGGGGAACCTCAGGAGCCTCGAATGGTACATTGGGTTTCATTAATGGTCTGCCATGGTGGTGATGGAAGTTCAGTGGTTTAGTTCACTCCAACGTACTTTATGTGGCTAAAGAATCAATTATTCACCATTTAAGAATTCCCCTATGCAGGTATAGATTTCAGAGGTGATACTGAGATGTCCTTGCCCCCATGGGCACAGTGGGACGAATCAGGTAAGTGAATCATTTTGATGTGATTTTAAATCTAATTTTTATTTTATTTTCATCATCCAATACTGATAACAAAATTTAAATGCAGATGTTGTTCCACGATGATCAGCTACACTTCGCCACTTTGAAAGGCGGCAAGCAGAGCCTATAGTACCACACAGAATCAGGCAACAGAGATCCTAACTGATATGGAACACAACCTAGAGAGGTTAGCCATAGATATTACCGAGACAGGGACAGATGACATTCCTCTCTGACTTCAGAGACATGTTACAGGTGTACCAGGACAGTTTAGGAGATTCCTGCGCAAGGTGGCACGTGCCATAATCTACTATCATGATCATCATCACGGATAGTGGATGATCATTGTGGATTGATTTTTTTTTTTTTTGTATCAGTGTCTATTAGGTCATAAGGTGTTTAAACCTATCATCATAGACGATGTAATATTTTTTGAAAACAAACCTATCTATTCTTTTACTACTATCACTACTTATCTTGATTACTCTTGATATTTCAGATGTTGACATCCCTTCAAACGTACACTGGTTTTGTTGATGGTGCTTATCGTAGTACACAGAATATTTCTTCTGTAGTTAGTTTCTATGCATGGGGTAAGTCTTGGTCAAACAACGAACAATATTGCAGAATATAGCATAGTCATTGAGTTATTATCTGATGCCATTTCATTTGGTATTCGATGTTTGATCATTAGGTTAGATTCATAACCTATTGTATTACATTTAAACAGAGTATACGCAATTAAAAATCCAGTGTTATTGAGATTATTTTTGAAGGTTCGTCTCTTGGAATGAAAATTTGATTACATCGAATATCAACACATTTCAAGAAATTTAAACACATTGGCCGATGCATTAGCTAATCGTGTTCTAAACAAAAATTTGCAACATTAAAATAGTAAACCAAAACAACATTCGATATATGCTTCTCATAACTTCATGCTAGTTCAAAGAGAGGAAGGCTTGTCAATCTGAAGGAGGAATGATTGTTCAAGACCCCGGGAGGAACTTGTACGACATCAAGGCATCAGGTTGTAAAGTTACTCTTTTCATTCAAGATAATACATATGGATCTCCTTTTCTCATTTAGTTGTTCTTGTGTATATTTGAATAATTCAATACTTAGATTCCTTGATCACTAAGTTAGATTAGATTTTCTCAATTATTATATGTTGCAGGTGTTTTTAATTATTTTGTCTGTCTTTTATTCCAGGTTCTATTTAATGAAGAAGCCTCTTTGGAACGACTGGATAAAAGACTGCACCGAACGTCGGATTTCAAGGTAAGGGCATGTTCTCTTTCTTTATTTATAATAATTCTGAATTGAAAATAATCTAGATAAAATGATTTACAAATGGATGTTTGTTTCTAGCTACCCATAGGATAATAGGGAGATCTCTTTTGTCTGTAAGAGGGATTAATCCGCATAACAAAATGATGACTCCACTGGGGATAAGATCCATGAGTGGAGGGATAAAGCTCGAACTGATCGCGTTTTTAGAAGCTTCCATTATGGAGAATATTCGTTCAACTGAGCTTCTAGAACTTAATTTTTCCTTTATTTGACTGTTTATGGGGGTCCACAGGTTTTATAAGCAAAACATGTGGGATTTTCCATAGGCTATAGAACAAATATCTGCAGATCCACAGGAGAGAGCTAGGAAAAGTGCGGAGTTATATTTTTAAGGGTTTTAATGAGCTTTTCTCCAATTCCAAGACTTAGTTTAGGAACATTAGGGTTTTTAACTTCTAAGGGAGCATAGTATAGGTGATGATGAACCTATATAGACAGTCAAATTTCATGGTGACAAAATAACATGTAACAAAGCCCTTAACCAATAAGTATCCAAGGCTGGAAATAACACCTCAAACCAACACATTTACCTCCTAGGAGAGTCCAACTCTAATTGAGCATATTGAAAACATTTGATTTTTAGAGAAATAGGTATTGGTTATGAGGGTATGTGTTTGTGGGTAATGCAATTATTAACATATATGCCAAACGTAGAAAAAATGGATATTTTGCAAAGCCTCGATCTAAATTGCTCACAATATCAACACTTCATGTTGAGATGGAGCTTGTAGTGCTCTCTCACATAAGGAGTTGGAAATGAATAGATCACTCACAAAGATAAGGCCTCTCTAGCCATAATGCACAATGAGTGAACCCTCAATACAAATATTTTGTTTGTTAAACAAACTCAATTTTTTCAATGTAGAATACCATACATAAGAGAAAATAAAATGATATTATCCACATCAGTGCTTGAAATAACCTCAAATCAGCCATGAGTAGTGAGCCAAAGGGTGAATGTGTGGCACTATTAAAGTTACATCATGCTTAAATTCCTTTTACATTGTGAGGTTGTTCTCCAATAGGGTTGAAGCATCACCGCAAGGAAGCATGGCACATTTTTGTGGGGGAGCGATTAAAGTTGTAACAAAATTCAAGTGATTTACACCTCTAATGTAAATGCCATCATTGTATTTTTGTGTCAAGTTGTTAGAGGGGTTATTTATACACAATACATTCAATGTACTTGGACATCATATTTTTAGGGCCTCGATTCTAACATGGATTTGTACCAGGAACACTTCATGAAAATGAAAAGGGGCCTTTTTTTTTAACCACATACGCACAACAGCATCGGATGCTGCCCTTCAGATTCCCTTTTGTGCGTTGAAAGTGGGTTTACATTTGCGTCGAGTTGAAACTAATCATAATTAACTTCCTCTTATTAATAACATCTCCTAGTGTTTCCATATATACGAGATATAATTAAAGGATCACCTCATCTGTAGATGCCCCCATTTATTATGAGATTCAAGGGATGTTCTATTGTCTTTATCAAAATTTGGACGGGTCGTTATCTACTTTCTTTAAATACATGTCTAGAACTTTTTATGAGGGAGGTAATTGGATTTAGATCTTTATATAAGGCCTTATGTGGCCTTCCCCTTTATAAATATTCCAAGGGGGTCACCTTCTTCCATATTGCCTTGCCTACTTAGGGCCAAGTTGAAAAACCAAGATTTAAACTTCTTCAACTACCAAATTAGTGAGGCATCGTACCTATTCTTGATCTCGACCTCAACGAGACATATTTCTTCAAAGATATTTTGAGGATTTCCCACCATATATCACAAGTTGGATGTCATAGGATATGTTACCCCATTTTCTATATGGGATTTTAGAGGCTATTTTAAAATTTGATTGTCATCTCAACCCCTACAATTCCTATCAAATTGGTCACTTTCCATCTAAGATATATGGATCTATATGTAACTCATGAATGTATCATTGGTTTGATGACACCTTTCCTTAGCCATCTAGGACACTAGGTATAGGAAGAAGTTCCTTTAGCTACCACATATAGTTGGATATGTATGATCCATGTGTATATGATATTATGTCCAATGTGTACTATTTTTATTGTTTTCATTTAAACACTCTGTTCTAACTCTTGATTGTTTGGCTATAAGTTTTAATCTGATTTGTTCCATGGTGTTTCATAATTTTTCTTAGAAAAATGTGTCATATTGATGGTTTGGAGATATTCTTGGTGATTTGAGTAGGTGTTATAGATTGATCTTATTGTACTCTGTATTTCCTTTAGTCAAAATTTATCCCATGTCTCTCTTAACAACACATGTCCTTCCCACCATCGAATTCTGACAATGGTGGGTTATTGAATTTTTCCCCTTCTCCCACTTCTAGCGATCAAGGTGAGGAATTTAATTCGACACCCTCTTTTGTCTACTTCTACTCCTGAAGCAACAGGACCAAAAATACCAATGTCAATATTAGGGCTCAATATTTTCTGGTAGTAAAATAAGATGAGGTGGATGGAGTTTTTAGTGGTTCATAGATGGTTGACACGGGCAGTGTAGGCCGAGGAGCCCTAAATGCTTTATAGCAACAATGGGGCAGATAATAGGTCTTGAGTTTGAATCTGAGAGCGTCATAGCTTCCAACATTTGTGATGGTTCCACCATTCGAGATGGTTGGAATATTTCCTATTGAAGGCATGCTAAGCCTAACATCTATGAATTTATTCTACATTAACCTCTCAGATTTAGTTCCTGGTATTAGCCAATTTTCATATTTCAATGAAACTTCCTTTCTAAGTAATATTGAGCTTTGAGAACCATACATGGCACCTTGCAATGAGATATCTACATCAGACGAAGACAATATGAAAGGTCCATTTTCTTCAAGGTACTTTTGGTCATAGGGCTTCTCATTTGGTCCATAGCCTTTACAATTGGTGTCTTTATTAAAGCGAGGGAACTAAAAAAAAGGCAATCATTTCAAGGCAATGGAAAATGACTTCTTTCTAGAGTATAAGTTTTTCTGTGACAATGTGCTTCAAGGGTTGAAAGAAGGCAACATTCTAGGCAAAGGAGGAGCACGAATAATAAACCAGGTGTTAAACCCAATGGAAAATAAGTCTTCGTGAAAAGGATTACATGTATAGGTAGATGTTCTTCACATGAGCCAAATTTTTCTGCAAAGATCCAAATATTGGGTAGAATTTTCCATTGCCACATTGCTAGACTATTTAGGTTCTAAACATTGGGTAGAATCCACCATTGCCACATTGTTAGACTATTTGGCTTTTTCTCCAATTAATAAACAAATATACTTGTATATAAATAGATGCTTAATGGAAGATTGTATGGGGGACTTCTGCATGGGAAAAAAAAGGTGGTAATCATCACCATGATACAATATATAAGATTACACTAGAAGCTATAGAGTGACTTTTCTACCTTCATCATCATTGTTCTACACTTATGGTCCACTTATGGTTCACATAGACATAAAATCCAAAAACATTCCCTGGGATTCCAATTTTGAAAGGCACTAGGCTCCCCATAGCAAGGAAAGAGAAAGCTTTTTTATTCCTACATCATATGTTGATCAACGATTGTCATTGATGTCAACCCAAGCAGCAGTAGGGGCTAACCCAATATTGCATGGAAATATTTACCTACCAAATTAATATATTCTGGGTCAATAATTCTTTTGATGGTTTCTACTTGTCGACATGTTTCCATTGATATATGGCATGCCATGTAATTCTTCACAGTTTGAGAGATATTCATGTTCGAAGTTTGTACCCCCAGTTAGTGGGCTAAAACCCTATGGGGTTGTGGCATGGTTCATTGAAAAGTCATAATTAAAATTTTTGAAGCTCCTAAAATCCCTCCCACGTTCACTTGTTGAAGCCCCTCTCAACCTAAGCATTTATAAAAATTGTGATCCTCATATCCTCCTCATGCAAGGGATTTCTCCATCTGAAACAGGTCATCGTGGAATTTTCGCTCTAACTTATTTTCTATGAAGGTTTAGAAGCTGAAATTTTTATGAGGCAAAGCCAAAATCCTGAGGAAGCTTCTGTGAAAATTTCAGATCAAGGTACACAATATTTTTGGAGATATGATCTGTGGAAGTCAGTGTTTTTTCAGGCTCCTGAAATTCATCTCAAAGAAGTGACCTTGGGAAAATCATCATAGCTCTCTCTCTGAGTATTGGAATTCCATAAAAAGTGGAAGATAGTGCATATTATTTAGTTTTCTCTCTATTAATTTCAGAGCAAAATGAAGAAACAGTGACATGTGTCATGCCGTACAAGTTCGCTCTGCTGAAACAATCCATAATTAGGGAATTGTGAGAGATTGTGTATAACTCTCTCTTGAAGAATCCAAATTGGGTCAGAACTGTGGCATTGGAAAGACGACTCAGAGGTCTATTACAGTACCGAAAATTAGATATTGGGGACCTGAAATAACAGAGATACACCAGATTAAATATTGATCTCCTAGAAGGCAAAGAAAAATCTAGATCATGTGTTGTCAAGGGCTGCAAAGGACCAGACATTCTAGGGAAGAAAAACAAAGAAAGGTGCAGGAAATAGTAGCATGATAAGAGCAGAAACCAAGGTACATAAAAAAAACAAGAAGTTCATCACATGAAATCTTCAAGTGGGCATCACTGCATACTATCATTGTAAAGGTATCATTGTACTAAGTCATTGTAAATACATTATTGTACAAATTGTACTAGTGTCTATCTGCCAAGAGTTGAAGAGGCAGTGTCGGGTGGTCTAGAATTATCATTAGGTGGTTGTGTCATAGTTGAGGTTATGGTCTAGTGTATCTTCTTCTTCTACATCATTCTATATCATTGTAAAGTGGACCAGTTTCCTTGGTACGGGAGTCCATTCTTCTTTTACTCTTCTACAGGGTGGTAGGGTGGTGCTAGGGTGAGTTGTAGCTCATTGGGTGTTGGGGCATCCATTCAGTTGACTATTGAAGAATCTCGGTCGTTGGAGTGTCCATCCAGTGGGAGCTGGAGAAGAATGATTTAATAGATTCTAGGAAGTTGGATCTTTATTTTCAATTGGAGTTGAATATTAAAGAATTATTAGAAAAGCATTAGGTGGTTTTTGTACCGGAGTGGGTTTCCACCTTAAAAACTGCGTGCATTTGTGTTCCTCTTGTTTGTTGCTATCATTGTACAAAAACTGATAATAATTGAAGATTAACTAATGCTCTAGTTGAAAGAAACACTAATTCACCCCCCCTCTCAGTATTTCCAACAATTGGTATCAGAGCTTGGTTCCTTCAATAGCAGTTTAACAGTTGGAAGAAGTCATGGAGCATACCCAGAATGGTGTACCTCTATTCAATGAAAATAATTATGCACTCTAGAAAGGAAGAATGGAGGTCTATCTTCTGGCGCAAGGTTATGAAGTATGGGACACTGTTCAAAATGGATTTACATCAACCACGGATGAACAAGTTAAGAAGAATTTGGTAAATGATGCAAAAGCAAAGAATATTATTATCAGTGGACTTATTGAATCTGCTTATCATAAGGTGTTGGGTTGTAAAACTGCCAAAAATGTATGGGACAAGCTTGAGAATATATATGCAAGTGACTCAAATGTCAAAGAAGCAAAGCTTCAAATCTATAGAGCAAAATTTGAGCAACTCAGAATGAAAGAAGATTGCAACATTGCTGCATACTTCCAATACGTTGATGAAATAACCAATACTCTAGAAGGATTGGGAGAGCCAGTTGACGAGAAGAATATTATACGGAAGATTCTTAGAATGTTACCAGGGAGATTCAACCCAAAGGTATCGGTCTTAGAATACAGTGCAAATCTGGACAAACTCAGCAAAGAGGAATTACATGGAGTTCTCATAGCATATGAAATGAGACTTGATGAAGAAGAGGGTACTTCGCATCTAGAAACTACGTTCATTTCATCTAAGAAAACCAATAAGGATAAACAACCTTCAATTGAAAATACATGCACCTGCAAGTGTGAAGAAAAGGGAGATGATGAAGAAGGTCTTTCAGATGAAGAATATGCTTACTTCACGAGAAAACTACAAATTGGTAAGGGACAATTCAAAGGTAAACTTCCATTGATATGTTTCAACTGTAATGAGGTTGGGCATTTTGTAGCAAAATGTCCAAACAAAAGTAATGGCAACTCAAAAAGAAAGAAAGGCTTTAAGAAATTCAACAAGCAAGGATCCAAAAGGAACTTTCTCTCTAAAGAACATAGCTCATCATCCGATGAAGACAATGATAGTGAAGAAGAAGCCAATGAGAGAGTATTGTTTATGGCCAAGCACAATAAACCCAAGCACAATAAGCAAGAGGTGTCAAACAACGAAGAAGAAGGACAGACCATAGATGAATTTTATAAGGAAGCAATCAAGCTTATAAAAGATCTCAAGGTGGAGAAGATCCATTCCAAAACTCTTGAAGAACAAGTTCAAGGTCTCAAAATTGAAGTTGAAGAACACAAATGCATTGAAGAGTCACTTCAAAAGAAGTTGGAAGAAAGCAACCAAGAAAGGGAAGAATTAGAAGTCGAAGTAGTCTCGCTGCATGAGGAAGTGAAGAAAGGAAAAACTATCCAAAACTATGCCAACAGCTCAAGGGCATTGGAAGAAATCATTAACAATCAAAGATATTACAATGACAGAACTAGCATTGGTTACAAAGAAGAAGAAGCAAGACCTTCTACAAAAAAATAAAATGAACCTATGAGATCTAACATGCATGTAGACTTCATTGGACAAGATTCATAAGAACAACCTTGGAAGACAATTCCTTGACGAAAATTTCCATCCAGGTACCAACATATTTTTTATGGCTACTATTATTCATGTGGAAAATCTGGTCATAAAGCTGTATAATGTCGCACGTACCCTAGGAACGAATACAATTCCAGGAGATCTGTCAAATATGAACCTCCCAGGGCTCAGCGAAACATCAATAGATTTTAACATTTAAGAAATAATATTGAATGTTACAAATGTCGAAACTTTGGACACATAGCCAAAGACTGCAGAATTGAAAATCCTCCAGAAGAATCTTCGAAGCCACAGAACGAATGAACATGGAAGAAGAAGAAGACTGATAATTGTGCTCTCGCTCTCAAGGCTCAAAACAACAAAGATGTGTGGTATGTTGATAGTGGTTGCTCAACGCATATGAATGGAGATAGAAATAAATTTGTATCTATGAAAGAGAATAAGGATGGAACCATGTCCCTTGGAAATGATGGATCTTCAAATGTTATAGGATCAGGTACTGTCACTCTCGGAAGAAAAGATGCTCTAGCCAAGAATGTTCTATTGGTTGAAAACATGAATCACAATCTACTCAGTGTTGGACAAATGTGTGATCAAGGACACACAATACTATTCAACTCCACAAAATGTGAAATCAAGAAAGGCATGTATGGTGAAATTCTGGCTACAGCAAGTCGAGCTCCAAATGACATATATGTTCTGGATGAAGCAACTAAAGCATGTCTAATAGATAAAGAGGATGATATAATAACTGGTAGCAATGATGATCGACTAAGTAAGAAGTTTTCTACAAAGGTGCAAAGTGATTTCGAGATGTCTTTACTTGGTGAGCTGACATACTTCTTAGGGCTTCAAATATCTCAGCAAGAGAAAGGAATATTTATATGTCAAGCTAAGTACATCAAGGAAATGCTCAATAAATTTAAAATGGAAGATTTCAAACCCATCCTTACTCCAATGGTAACAAGTTGAAAATTGAGCAGAGACGACTCATATAAGGATGTGGGTCAAAGGTTGTACAGATCTATGATTAGTAGTCTTCTATATGTAACAGCCTCCCAGCCAGATGTTATGCAAGTAGTTGGACAAGTAGCAAGATTCCAGGCAGCACCGAAAGAATCACATATAATTACCATCAAAATAATTCTTCGATATCTAAAGGGAACAACAGAATATGGCTTGTGGTATCCCAAGGGTAAAAATCTCATTATTCATTCCTTTACAGACGCAAATTGGGTAGGAAGTGTTGATGATCGTGAGAGTACTCATGAAGCATTGGAATATCTTCGCCAGAAGCTTGGAATTCTCCCAAGTTCTCATTATATTTTCCTTATTCAGAATATAAAGGGGGAGTGGAAGTGTGTACAGGTTCACAGGATGGTTGTGTGTTAGGGGGAGTTACCCTTTGCCATTGATTTCAAAGGGGGAGAGAATGTTGTAGGAAGAGATGTCATGATTGCAGGGGGAGTACTTGTGTTGCCATCAATGCCAAAGGGGGAGATTGTTGGTCAGCGGTTGTCATTGATGTCAACCCAAGTAGCACCAGGGGTTAACCCAATATTGCATGGAAATTTTTACCTACCAAATTAATATATTCTGGGTCAATAATGCTTTTTATGGTTTCTACTTGTCGAGATGTTTCTGTTGATATATGGCACACCATGTAATTCTTCACGGTTTGAAAGATATTCATGTTTGAAGTTTGTACCCCTAGTTAGTGGGCTAAAACCCCATGGGGTTGATGCATGGGTCATTGAAAAGTCATAATTAATATTTTTTAAGCTCCTAAAATCCCTCCCACGTTCACTTGTTGAAGCCCCTGTCAAGCTAAGCATTTATATAAATTGTGATCCTCATATCCTCCTCATGCAAGGGATTTCGCCATCTGAAACAAGTCATCATGTCATTTTCACTCTAAATGTTTTTCTACGAAGGTTCAGAAGCTGAAATTTTTATGAGGCAAAGCTTAAATCCTGAGGAATATGCTGTGAAAATTTCAAATCAAGGTGGGCAATATTTTCGGAGATATGATCTGTGGAAGTCAGTGTTTTTGCAGGATCCTGAAATTCATCTCAAAGAAGTGACCTTGGGAAAATCGTCATAATTATCTCTCTCAGTATTAGATTCGAATTCCGTAAAAAGTGGAAAATATTACATAGTCTTTAGTTTTTTCTCTATTTATTTTAGATCCAAATGAAGAAACATTTACACGTGGCACACTGTACAATTTCGTTGTGTTGAAATAGTCCATAATTAGGGAATTATGAGAGATTGGGTATAAATCTCCCTTGAAGAATCCAAATTGGGTCAAACCTATGGCATTGGAAAGATGACTTAGAGGAATACTATAGTACCAAAAATTAGATATTGGGGATTTGAAATAACAAAGATACACTAGATTCAATATCGAGCTCCTAGAAGGCAAAGAAAAAGCTAGATCATGTGTTGTCAAGGGCTGCAAAGGACAAAAATTTCTAGGGAAGCAAATTAAAGCAAGGTGCGGCAGAGGGTAGCATGACAAGAGCAGAAACCAAGGTACATAACAACAACAATAAGTTCATCACATGAAGTCTTCAAGTAATACAAATTGTAATACTGTCTATCTGCCAAGAGTTGAAGAGGCAGTGTCGGGTGGTATAGGATCATCACTAGGTGGTTGTGTCATAGTTGGGGTTATGGTATAGTGTATCTTCTTCTTCTACATCATTCTATATCATTGTAAAGTGGACCATTTACCCTGGTACGGGAATCCATTCTTCTTTTATTCTTATACAGGGTGGTAGGGTGGGGCTAGGGTGAGTTGTAGCTCATTGGGTGTTGGGGCATCCATTCAGTTGACTAATGAAGAATCTCGGGCATTGGAGCATCCATCTAGTGGGAGCTGGAGAAGAATGCTTTTCTAGATTCTAGTAAGTTGGATCTTTTTTTTCAATTGGAGTTGAATATTAAAGAATTATTAGAAAAGCATTAGGTGGTTTTTGTCCCGGAGTGGGTTTCCACCTTAAAAACTGTGTGCACTTGTGTTCCTCTTGTTTTTTGCTATCATTGTACAAACACTGATAATAATTGAAGATTAACTAATGCTCTAATTGAAAGAAATACTGATTCACCCCCCGTCTCAGTATTTCCAACATCATATCCTCCAATCAGAGAACATCCATTGCCTTAAAGAAAATGGAGAACATATTCTGAAAAGGGGGCTATGTTTAGCCAAGGTCTGCTGATGTTTGAGGCTTTTCTTCTGGTAGAGTATAGTTTTCCAATGACAAAATAGATCAAAATTATCGATCTTATCATCATTTGTTTCTACAAAACGTCTTCTTCTATGTTGAATAACTTGCTATCATCAAAAACATTATATACAAGCACCATTGTTCTAATGTGATTTAACTAGAAATTGCATTTAAGACATTTTTGTATGTAATTTCCCTTAGGCTATTACTAAAACAAATATTGGTTTTTTATTTCAAATAGTGCATATATACTGGGTTATAAAATGTATTTTGTGAAGTATGTTACTTGTTCCTTCACATTCAAAGTGGTGATATTTGCATTTATGAAATATGTCGGAGTTTAACATATGATTCTAACGATTTGATTGCAGTAAAAAAAATTGTAGACTCTTGCTATGGATTCATCAAAGCCACTGAATTAAATTGCTACAATACCAACTGTTTATAGTTTAGGGAAGTCCCCTTATGAGCCTTATATAATTTCCTGAGATTCTCGAGGTTCACTTGAAGTTTTCAACCCAACAGGAACTTCTAATTCATCTTCTGCTTCTAAGGTGACATCAAACATTAACATGTATCTATATGATGGATCTCCTTCTAATAGGAGAGACGAAGCAAATGAGGAGAATAATCTGAGCCTTGAACATGGACATTGTTCACAATATGGAAGATTGAGGGGACTGGTTGGTAAATGGATGGCATTAACTAACATTGACTCTGTATACGCCATCAGAAGTGAGTTAGCAAATGATGCTTTACTGATGGAAGAGTTTCCTTTAGGTATACGAAAACAATCAATGATATCTTATGGAGGACTCCAAGACTACCAAAATGAAGTGGGAAACAGACAAGCAGTGGCTATCGCATTGCTCAAACAGAATGGGAATGAAAAAAGAGAAAAAAAAAATGTAGATTCTTTAGGCTCTAGACTAATCTTATCTGAATCTGGCATGGCAGAAAGGGCACCAGCATGGGGAATGGTTGTTAAAACAGATGTAGGGATAGGGAAACCTCAGGGTGTGGATGTAAGGACATCAGATGAGGAAGTACGAGGTCAAACTTAAAGGGGATCAGGAAGCTCAATGAGGACATCTAATGGATCTGATCGTGGGAGTGAAACATCTGTTCAATGAGTTTCAAAGGACTTAAAGGAAGCATTTTCCAAGTTATAACAGACATTTTTGTATCAGATGCAACCAAACCATATTATCCTATTATATATGCTAGTGCTGGATTTTTCAAAATGACTAGCTACTCTCCAAAATAAGTTATTCGAAGAAACTGGTGTGCTTTTCTTCTTGCTCCCTATTTTTATGTATGTGTCTCTGTCTTTCATTCTCTTTCTGTGATTAGATATTCATGTGAGGATTAACGTAATATATTTGAATGAATTAACATGTGATACTTCTAGAATTTTGAAAAAAGGTTCACAAAATTCATTAAACATTATTATCATCGATGCTTACAAAAGAAAAAGAAAATTAGAAGGGATGGCCTTAATGTTCAACTGACTGTTGTAATTTGACTCACTAAGTCCTTAACATAAGGAATTTTTTAATACAAATTTCCTATTATTAATTTCACTAGAAATATACCCTGACATATCCCTAATAAGACAATAGACAACAATGCAAACGTGTTCCCTAGTTGCTTGTTTTGGTTACCATATCCCATAACTTCTTGCAAAAACTGCGAGGCAATCACAAAGTCAATGTAATGTCAATATTGAATCGATATATTGTGGCTTCATGAAGTTTTATGCATATATTTTTTGAGATTTGTTTTGTTTTATTGATAGGATGTTTCTTGAGTACTTATCTTCTCTCAGGATTCATGTTATAATGTACAGAATCAAGAATTAGTACTAGTCCCATTCTCATTTATAAGATTCCATATCAAGTCTTAGATCCATGTCTCCACTTATTGTATATATTGCATATACATCAAGGTCACCAGTAAATCCTGTTCCAACAAGGAGTGGCCATAATCATTAATTAATTCTTACACTTATTATGCATTGGAAAAGCTAGTGCAAAGATAGGCTATCTGTTGTACAACTAGATTGTACAGAAAATGTGGGCACAGAGGGTGTTTCAACTCTCTGGGTGCACAAATCCACAGCCCTCTACCAACCATACAGAGATTGTGTGCCTGCAGTGGTTGAAATACCCTCTCCACACTACACTGATCAGGGATATAGATGCACTCTGGTGGTAGATTGATACTAAACCCAATATATTAAACCCCAATATACCAAAATAGAGTTTATAGATATGGTTAAACTATAGTCTGCCATATATCCCTCTATATATTTATGCAACATTAACAAGAATACACCACATGATCAACTAAATCTCCAAAGAGTGTGTGGTAGGAGAAAGAGCCATCTGAAATGTGTTTAGAAGCAAAACAAGATTGGTTTTGATCAACTTCTACCAATATAAAATTGACTACATTATCAGTTTAGATGAAATTCTTCAGGATTAATCATTAATCATGAAGAATCTTATTAATCACAAAATATTGAACTCAGACATACATTATCAGTATTACTATGGTAGTGATCTGATGCCATTTACCTTGTTCTCCATCGAAGCTGTGGTAGGTGAACTTAATAGAGGGCTTCCTTCCACTTCATTGCTCCTTCACTTCCCACAAGACATTGTCAAAGCCTCTTAACCCTCTTGCATTCATTCAGATCACCAAACTAAACATGTTACTTGAACTAGTAGTGCTCTAGGCCTCCACAAACAAACATAAATATACAGAAAGAGAGATTTTATTCCTGAGTAGTGGTCATTATAGGGCTCTGGTTAGCTAGATAAAACATGCATGCAGAAAAGAAAAGGCAGGCATTCACCATGGAGTGTGCTGTTGCCATCATTATTAGGCAACTGATATGTTTTCCCATTTAGTGTGAATTCTCCATCCTTGATACGATTGGCTACACGACCCACCAAGGAACCAAAGGAAGGTCTATTGGATCTCATGTTCTGCATTAATGAACAATCTCATATCATCACAAAACAGTCCACCATATTACCCATGGTAACACATACATCTGAGATCCATTCCAATATGTGAGTAGAAGCTGTAAATTTATCTTAAAATCCTAGCATATGATGGCAGTACCAATTTTCAAAGGGAAATGCAAATACATACCATGTATGAGGCAAGATTTTCATAGCCAAGAAGTACATCTGCTAGATGGCCTGAATGCATAAATACCAATACTTGATGAACTAGTAATTCATGATGGTGAAGCAATTGAAGGGTAGGGTTTAGGGATGATTACTTTAGCATTAGGGAGAGCAAGGGAGACGAGGGTAGCTCCCTAGTTGGTGAGATTTATATGCATATCACCTCTGCGAAGTTGAAAGAAACTTGGGGCACTGATCCTTTTTTAGGGATGACTATAATGAGCCACCATGCCTTTCCCGTCCAAATTTCTTGGATTCAATTCCCATTTCTACCCTTTACTGCTAGCATGGAATTTGTAGAGGTGAATGAAAACCAGAATGCACCAAAAATTCAAGAGAATGGACGACACTTTCACCATCATCGATTGATTGACTGATCAAAGGATGGATGGATAAGCTAAAGCAGAACATTCAATGATATATATAGCGAGAGACTGACATACTCAATACTGGACTAGGGTATGTCTGTATTCCTTAAGATAAGGTCAGGTGTAAGACATAACATGGACTGTGTGCAACTACATACAACCGGTGCACTGTAGCTACCAAAAAAATTAATCTTTGGAATCTAAACATGTTACATTTTGGAGTTTTTGTCTTAATATCCCAAATTTGTTTTGGCCAATTCTTAATTTTGTTCTAGGATCTGATACACCCAAAAATTTACTAGGAACACCCAACAGATTACTATATTAGATACATGCTTTAGATTGCTAGGATCTAGTCTAGGAACACCCAACAACAAGAGGTATATCCACAAGGCACTCCAAGTAATATATGAAAAGGGCACTTGAAATGCCTCAGAAATTACCAAAACACTCCATTGTTTATAATGACATACTGATGTCCAATTCAAATGATACTTAAGTATTTCACAAAGGTTTTAGTGCCTTTATTCAAGGGTTCATTGTAGGTTTCCAAAGGTTTCTACAAAAAAGGATTTCACCATATATTAACTACCCTTATGATATTTTTTACTGCCACCATTTATGCCGAAAAATTGTTGTAAGGTGAAGACAAATGAAAATTTAAATTGGTTCTTGCTTGAAGGAAAGATGACATTTGTTCTAATTGATGGGTATCCAGAGTTTAATTGCTGGTTATAGTTTTCTTACAATGACCCTAGATGTAGTCACAAACAAGTAATGAATATTACTATTGTTCACAAGGCTGAAATGTGGTCTGAAATCCCTCAAATTATCCCACAACAAGCTTCCCAAAAACCCCACATCATTTTTGGAAAAATTTGTTGATTGCACCTGCATTTTTATACTTGTTTTCAAGCTGCCCTATCTGTCCAAACATTGGTATCACAACCATAATCGTGCTGCCATTAACCCTAGTTCTATTTGTTGGTGAAAATTTACCACAGTTGGAGGTATCAAACATTGGAAATACCAACACTATTGGGTTCTAGAGAACCACCAATCAAAGGCTATATCTATTGTTGTATCTTCTTTTTAGGGGTCTTCACATGTTGCCATCGAATCTGCAGTCATTTTCTTCTATATCTCATCTTCATATTGCCTCATAATCCTACAAGAGTATGTTATAGGACCTCACATCCTCCCAGCAAAATTTGATCTTATATGCAGAGTTATATTTATTCTGGGATGGTGATCTGTTTGCTTTGTTTGGATACTGTGGAGGATTACAACATGCTACTAAAAATTGTTGTATTATAACCATATTATTGATGTCAAACTGTTCATCCAGGCTACTACCAAATACTGCAATAAGGAAGAATTTCCCATGATAGTTTTGGAACCTTAAAACCATGTTAAAATTGTTTGAAACATGTGCCCTAAAACTAAAACAAATGCAACAACAAAATCACTATAATGTGATGAAAGTTATATTATAGGACTTCTCTACTGCTGCTCATACGCTGTCTGAAATAATCAGGTTGAAATTTGGAACTTAACTACCACTAGTCTAGTATGCAAAATCAAATTCCTGGCATGAGGGATATAATGAATCCATTGGATAGGTTACATTTTGGTAGTGTATGTTATGTTGATCTATTACTTTTTCTTTTGGTTAGAAACTTGGAACTTCACCACAACATCATACCAATATGTAAAATCTAAATTAATATTTGTGAAACAACTAGCATCTAGGGAATTTGTTTCTATCCCATACTTTTCCACACTACAAGAAAAAAAGGACATTGGTGAGGGTCATGCTTGTGACAGACCTTTAAGGTCTGTCACCAATGTCACATATGGTGACTATCCTTAACAAAACGTCACTGTAAGTGTATATAGTGATGATCCTTTAAGGTCCGTTACCAAAGCCATTTTCAATGACACTTTTGGTGAGGGTCGTTAAAGGCCCATCACTAATTCTCTCTTTGGTGACACTTCTAGTGACAAAATTTTAATGACCCTCACCGATGCTCTTTTTGTTACTTTTGGTGATGGTAAAAAAATGTTCGTCATCGTTGATCATTCCGATATTTTTTTATGACGTTAAGTGCTTGTTAATATATTTTTTGTAAGAAGATAACGATTTAATACCATTATTGTGGAGTCTTTTTAATAATATGTCCAAGGCCATAATGTTTAGATTCGGTCAATTTTTTAAGAAGTAATTAGTGTGTATCATTTCCCTCAAGTAATGACTAGTCGAATACTAGAGTTTTCCTATGAGTCAACACATGATTCATATCTATTAAGTTTATTATCTAGAAAATTCCCTTTAGATAAAGTCCCACTAATGTGTGTAGGAAATATATTATCTAATACATAGTTAGGCTCTATCAATTATATTAATGAGAAAGACCTAACACTCCTCAACAATTCGGACACACCTTAAATTAATGCTTTGACACACACTAACATTTCTTAGCACCTCACATGTCTTCGAACATATTTGTACCTAGAACATATTGTCATGACACTGAAGCCAAATCATATGGTGGCATGCGCTAGCACAACATGGAACTATCCTAGCATGTGCTGGCATGCATGTAGTCCCTGGCATGCCCTACAACACCTTGGTTGAATTCATTGACATACATTAGCACTTGGCACACGTCAATGCCACTTGGAATGTATTGGGACCTATTATTAGTGTGGCTAGCATGCCCCTTTTGAAAAAGATCAAATCCCGACTTATCATCCCTCTTATTGGTTCTTCTTTTTGTTTCCTTGAAGCTTCTTGACACATATTGACATACCCTAGCACCCTGCACATCATTAGCACCTGCCATGTATTGGAATATCTTGGCACTATTTGGCACATATAATTAGCACACCCTGGAACTCCCAACACACTTTGAGACTTCTTGACATGCCTTGATATTCCCTAGCATGCCTTACCAATCCTTAGCATACCTTGTCACTCCCTCCTTGGCATGACAACTATCACTCATTAACACTAGTCCCTGGAATAGGTTCCTCATATTCATTAAATTCCATGAATTTTGACCTAGTGATCCCTTAATTTTTTGTCATAGTACTCCTTAACACTCGTCAACATGCATTACCACTCTCAGCTAGCACACCTTAGCACTCTTCAACAAGCCCTTCCACTTCATAGCATGCATAAAACTCCGTTGACACATATTGGCACTTGGCACGTATTGGCGCTTGGAAAGTCTTAGCATGTATGGAATACGTTGACATTCCTTGGTATGATTTGGCATGGTTTAATATTAAATTTATTTGAGATCAACAGTTGGAAAGTAGTTGCGAAGCAATAAAGGAAGACTTGTCACTTAGAATGCACTACGAATTTTCACTTGGCACCTATGGCGCCTAGTGTTGGTGTGCCTAGCATGCCCATCCTAGAAAAGGTAAATTGATGACTTATTTACCCTCTTATGTGTTCATTTCCTTGTAGGTTAAATTGTTTCTCCCTTTTGTTTCCCTGACAGTACCTAGCACGCATTGGAACACCCTTGCACATTTTGGCATGCCTCATCACTTGGAAAATATTAGTATGTTTGACATGCCTTCACACTATCTGACACATCTTAGCATTCCCTAGCACGAATTTGCACTTATGTCCTCATAGCTAGTCTTTACATTTTTTCACGACTTGGGAACCCAATCAATTCCTTGGCTACTGCAGTTCACGTGACAATATCGGCTTGCTTCAACAACAATAACTTCACCAATTGCACCTACTACAAGTAGATTGTGCCTTGTTCACCTAAGAACTACCTATAACTCATCTTATGCCACTCATGTCCAAGCTCAACTTGTCCCACTTAACTAGTTAAAAAGACAAGGATAACATGATCTAGCCATGTCCATAAAAAAACTAGGAAAAATAGCTTACATAGGAAATATTTCACATGCATGTTCAGTTTATATAAACAATAGAACATTAACTGAGAGTTTTCAAGAACCAAAAGATGCATAACGCACACAAGATATAAGCCGACACAAGTCAAGTGCCCCAAAACTTATACACAACAATCTACAATATGAATTTATCTAGAATAGTTTAAAACATGAACTTGTAGCCAAAGTGTGCCACATCTCATATAAAAAAATAGCTAAAGGCAAAAAAATATTTTGCCTAGCACAAAGTGATCTCCCTTTGTCTAAAACTGCTATGTTGAGCCTTGTATAACAACCATAGGCTTGCCTCCTATAAATTATATTATGAAATTCTCCTAAAACACTTCGTCCTTAGCACATTTGAATTCACTGACACTCCCTAGCACACACTCTTATTCGTTAATTTACATGCATTTTGACCTTGATATCCCTTAATATGCCCTGACACTCCCTAACACTCTTCAGCACACATTGAAATTGTCCGACATGTGTTAGCATGCCTTTTAATTCCTAATGTGCATGTCCTGACCCTCCCTAGCTATCATTCCCTCACAACTACCCTTACATTATTTGCAACTTGGGAACCCAACCAAGTCCTCGCTTGAATACAAGAGCTTGACCAAGTTATGGTTACTACAACTAGACTATGTTGTTGAATTATGTAGCTCGGGAGGTACTTCACAAGCCTAGTAGTAGTGAGATGGGTTTGTGTGAGTTTGGTCACAAAAGGCTTTGTGGGTAAATAAGCCAAGCAAAGGGATTTTGGACCCAATATGGGGTTTAAAATATAAAAGAAAATTAACAAGGAAATTAATATTTCATAAGGTCTAATTGGATAAAACCCGTAAGTTCTAGAGGGTTCCTAAGAGGTCTAGGAAAAAATATTTAAGGAGGCCTTAGGATGAAGGAAATAACATCAAGTGACAAGGAGCTCATTTGATCAAGGGGTCTAAGAGAGATGTAGGCCTAAAGTAGGTCGAGTAACTAGGGTTGCTAAATGGAGGCCATGATCATCCTCCAAGAGCAAGATCATCATGTGAGGGTTCACAAGAATGTTGCATAGCTCAATGGTCGGTTGGAGCTGGGAAGTAGGATGGAATATTACTGGTTTTGTTATGGTAGATCGAGCTTAAGAGAGGTTTTTCACGAGAATCTGGGAATGTGATTTCAATGGTTTCTTTGTGTGAAGGCCGCATCAAATTCTGAAATGTTGAAATTTGCAACAAGAAACATTGAAATTGGAAACTAGAAAGAACACAAAAAAATGCACCCACACTGGTGAGGAATTTTGATGCACCAAGAGTGAGGAATGTGGGACGTATATAAATAGATAGATAGTGTCTAAGCTAAGTAGTTTAGCTGGGTAATGAATTATTGATGTTCTAATAAGTTTATGCATCTGCCAGGGTTGTTTGGGTTGGGTTGAAAGGATCCTGCTGGCTGTGTGCACGGAGACCTAGTCCTGGCTATGTGTGGACTCCAATGAATGTGTGCACGGAAGGGTTTTGTAAGGGAAATTGGATGTATTGATTGACAAATATGAAGCTAATAGAAAGGAGAATTTTTGGCAAGTTCACTTTGTTATGCATTTGAGTTGTTTACTTCTTATATTCTGTTAAGATCATATTATTTGTCTTACTTATTGATGATTATGCAAGGTATCTGATATGATTATGAATGGTTATTGATGGTTAATAGATCTGTTTAAATATCTGCATTGGTTAAGACCTAGATCTGGTTCTGTTTTGTTTATTTGCGCTAAGGCAACAACGATTTTGTGTTGTTATGTTAATGATTACGCATTCTCTGTGAGACTGTTATATATTGTTGCATGCCTATGTATAAGTTCACATTTGGTTTTGTTGAGGACCAATTCATTAAGTTCTCCCTCAAGGTGTGGAAACCTGGTTCCAGTAGCCCCCCATACTACTTCGGCTGAGACTTTGGTCTGCACAAGAAAATCACTGTCGAAAGGGCCAGAAGTTGGAGGGTTTGTAGGTTTATCCATAAACTCTGAACTTGGGTCAGGACCCCTCATGCCAAAAAATGGTTCTGTGTCTAGGACTAGGATAATTTTGAGGGAGATTTGATGTTGTGGCATCCATCATGAAATGAATTACAAGATTGGCTGGATAGAAAAATCCTTGAATTTTCGCTCCAAGAGAATAGAAGTACTAAGTTATCTGACAAACAGTAGGTAAATAAATATATTTATGGAGAATTTCATGAGACATTATTTTGTTCCTTTGCGCACAAACTATAGGAGTGGTTTCCGTGCTTAGCTGAATTCCATCACCACATAAAAGACAACGTAGTCACTGAGTGGACTCCTGAATTGATCCAACAAGTAGAGAAGTTTGAAAATAAGAGAACCCGCACAATAGATCACTGGATTGATCACCTCTTGGGAGGATTTGTTGTTGGAAATACTAAGAGGGAGGGTGAATCAATATTTCTTTCAATTAGTATTATTATTAATATTTTAGAGCATTAGTTAATCTTCAATTATTATCAGTGTTTGTACAATGATAGCAGTAAACAAAAGGAACGGAACTACACACAATGTTTAAGGTGGAAACCCTCTCCGGGACAAAAACCACCTGAATGATTTTCTAATAATTCTTTAATATTCAACTTAAATTGAAAATAAATCTTCAACTTCCTAGAATCTAGAAAAGCAGTCTTCTCCAACTCCCACTGGACGGGCGCTCCAACGCCCGAGATTCTTCAGTAGTCAACTGAACGGATGCCCCAACACCCAAGGAGCTACAACTCACCCTAGCACCACCCTACCACCCTAAATTTTTCACAAGCTTGAACCTATTGGTGACTTCATGTACCAGCCTAACACCACCATGGCACCACCCTACCACCCTATAGAAGAATAAAAGAAGAATGAACTCCTGTACCAGGGAAAATGGTCCACTTTACAATGATATAGAATGATGTAGAAGAAGAAGACACACTAGAACATAACCCCAACTATGACACAAACACCTAATGATGATCTTAGAGCTCCCGACACTGCCTCTTCAACTCTTGGCAGATAGACACTCGTACAATTTTTACAATGGTGCATCTACAATGACTTAGTACAATGATACCTTTATAATGACTGTATGAGGTGCTGCCCACTTGAAGACTTCATGTGGTGAAATTTTTGTTGCTATTCTGCACCTTGATTTCTGCTCTTATCATGCTACCCTCTGCTGCACCTTGCTTTGCTTTGCTGCCCTAGAAATTATGGTCCTTCGCAGCCCTTGACAACACATGATCTAGCTTTTTCTTTCCTTCTAGGAGCTTGATATTGAATCTGGTGTATCTCTATTATTTCAGATCCCCAATATGTGATTTGTGGTCTTGTAGTAGTCCTCTAAGTCTTCTTTCCAATGCCATAAGTCTAACCCAATTTGGATTCTTCAAGAGAGAGTATGCCCAATCTCTCACAATACCCTAATTTTGGACTGGTTCAGTAGAGTGAACCTGTATGGTGTGCCACATATCATTGTTTCTTCATTCGGATCCAAAATTGGTACAATGGAAACTAATGTCTATGCACTATCCACCACATTTTATAGAATTCCAATCTGATACAGAGAGAGAGAGTTATGATGATTTTCCCAAGGTCACTTCTTTGAGATGAAGTTCAGGAGCTTGCAAAAACACTGACTTCCACAGATCATATCTCTGACAAAATTGTGCATCTTGATCTGAAAATTTTACAAGAGCTTCCCTAGGATTTCGGCTTTTCCGCATAAAAATTTCAGTTTCTGAACCTTCATAGAAAAACATTTATAGCTCAAATTCCACGATGACCTGTTTCAGGTAGCGAAATCCTTGCATGAGGAGGATATGAGGATCACAATTTATATAAATGCTTAGGTTGAGAGGGTCTTCAACAAGTGAACGTGGGAGGGATTTTAGGACCTTAAAAATTATTAATTATTGACTTTTCAATGACCCATGCCACAACCCCATGGTGTTTTAGCCCTCTAACTGGGGTTACAAACTTCAAACATGAATATCTCTCAAACCATGAAGAATTAATACATGGCGTGACATATATCAACAGAAACATCTCAATAAGTAGAAATCATCAAAAATATTCTTGAGCCATAATATAGTAATTTGGTAGGTCAAAATTACCATGCAAGATTGGGGTAGCCCCTGGTGCTACTTGGGTTGACATCAATGACGACCACTGATCAACATTTGTGACTAAATTTTCCATTGACCAATTTGTGTCATATTCTGAAGCAAAAAGAAGGTTTTTCAAAGGCCCTAGAGGTAAGTTCATGCACTCATTGAAATTATTACTAAAAATTCTATTGTGTGAACGAGTTTTTTTGTGCGAACATACTCCTTGAATGCATCAAAGAGGTTCAATTACGCGTAGTGGAATAATTTATCGTGAGGATTCTGAAAATTTTATTTATAACCCTCTAAAGCCTAGATCTGATAGTGAACCTGAACCAAAAATTTCTAGCTCAACTGATTTTGAAGAAGAAATCTCATCACAGCAGAGACCCTTGAGTCTGTTTCCCACTCCATCCACTCCACTTCTGAACTCACATCATAGGACACATACTCCACTGCACAGTCAATCTCGATCACCACCTCCACCTACCCCTGAAGTAGATATGGTGCATCAATGAAGTTACCTAATTTCAAAGGCATTGGAAATGAGGATACTGATAACTTATGGTTTGTGATTAAGGCTATATGAAAGGCTCAACAAGTTAACAATATTGATATTATAAAACCTAAGCTGGCTACTGCATTTCAAGATCACGCATTAGACTGGTACATTAGGTATGCTCAAGAAAACCCTAATGCTACCTTGGAAGAAATTAAAGCTGCCCTAAAGGAGCAGTTTAAGAAACCTAAATCATATGCGTAGCTGGTGACAGAAATGAAGGATATTCATCAAGATCCTAATGAATCTCTATGGGAGGTTGATCAAAGGTTGAAGCACACCATTAGAGATGGCAGATTTGTTATTGATGATACTCAGCATAAGGAATGGTTCATTGCTATGTTGCCACTGCATCTGTGCCAGCCATTAGGTCAACAAAAGACTTCCACACAAGTTGAGGTTGTGGAGGTCACAATGAAATTGGAGGCTATACCAACACCTATTGCACTCAGAACTCAACAGATTCAAAATCAGATGGAAGCCATGCATCTATAAATTCAAAGTCTGCACAAAGGCAAGGAGGTCTGCGCAGAGGTGTGGTGTATAAAATGAAAAAATAATGGGAACCATAAAGACCAATTCCTCGTCTTCAACAATTATCTAAATGTTGGAGGTCCTATCCCATTGAAGAATCATGTATGGTGCATTATCTATCAGATTGTTGGATTACATGACACAAATTCTTGCCCAAGGATTGGAAAATACCAGCCTGAATTGAAGCAGTTATTTTTCAAATTATTTTCATCATCAGGGCATGATGAGCAATATTTTCGTACCTATGACATGATGTTGGATAAAGTAGAGATATATAGAATGCAGGTTGAGCCTACATCACCAGCATCCCCTTCTGGGCGTGGAGGATTCCAAGGCAAAGGAAGACGTCGAGGAGCTGGATCAGCTGGCCGAGGAAGAGGACAAGTGATTTGCTATAACTGTGGAGATCCTGGCCATTAGGCATGCGACTGTCCAAATCCAACACAACAGTCAAGGAGGTATTGTAGAAAATTTGATCATTTCATAGAAGAGTGTCCTGTATTGATTGCTAAAACGCAGGAAAAGAAGATGCAAATCTCATCACAAAATTTTCAGATGGTTCACGCAGAAGCTCGTGAAGAAGACCCCTGTGCGAATGTGGATACCAAGAGTGGTGTAGCCACCAATGAAGATAAATGAAAGAAACCAGCCACTAATGTATGGATTTGTAAAACACCTGAAAAAAAATATATCTTTAATCTTCAACATGCAAAAGAGACCTTTATTGAAGCATGGAAAGAATTTGCAGAAGGAAGTACATCAACATCTAGTATAACACTGAAGGAAGCAGGAGGAGATGAGGAGATTAAACCATTTCTACTGATGAACCCTTAGCTAAAATGAGAGGGGGGGAGGGGGTGAATTAGTTTAGTACATTCCTGGTCATTAATACTCTTTTCATTCAACTCATTAACTAGTTCATTTTATAAGCAGCTTAATACATAATGAATCAACAAAATGAATGTGTGGACAACAAGTAATTAATTAGAATAATACATCACATCAACACATAATCATCAATCACATAGACAACAGATATAAGTGGAAATCCATAGGGGAGAAAACCACATCTTATTATTGTTGTGATGCAAAGGCAAGCTCCAACTCCCTCTCACCATTGATTTTACATAGGCTCCAACTTATAGGAGGCTACTACCTCAAATTCTGCAAGCTACAACTTGCAAGGAAGCTCCAACTTCCATCTATTTTCTGCAGGGTACAACCCACGAGAGGCTCCTACGTCAACCAACTCCAACTGGACATCTATCAAGCTACAACTTGAAACAGTATCACCAACTCCCATGTATTTTCTGCAGGCTACAACCCAAAGGAGGCTCTTACCTCAACCAAATCCAACTAGACATCTATCAAGCTACAAATTGAAACAGAAGCACAAATTCCCATATATTTTCTATAGGCTACAACCTACAGGAGGCTCCCACCTCACCCAAATCCAACTGAAAATTTATCAAGCTACAACTTGAAAGGAGACTGCAATCCCATCACTCAACGTGAAACTAAAATGTTGATTTACCTGGATGTCAGCTCTGTTATAATCCTTCTCCACTTCTGCCTCTCCAGCCTTCATATCTGCTTCATATCAGTTCCTGATGTGCACAACATTTTTATCATCTCTCTCTAATTCTTCCACTCTCCAACCTTCTGCAGCTCTCTTACATTCTTCTGCTCACATCCATTCTGCAACTTTTGTAATCTTCTTTATCTCTCTTCAATTCTGCTACTCTCACTCTCTCTTTCTTCTTTATGCACATGGATATTAACAATTCTATACAGATAACTACATGACTAATTTCATTCTACAGGGAATACAAAGTGAACAAACATGAACCTATGCCTTCCACCCATTCAATTCCTTACACTTCAGTTCAAGTTATTACATCAGAAATAATCATTACAACACTCATGGATTTTTGCCTATGCCTATGGAGACTTGCCTTTGCATCACAAACAATATAAAATAATCAATGAATTTACATTTACAGTTACAACAATATTCAATCAGCCCTTTCATCTCTTTGCATGATGTGCATTTGTATTTTCTATTTTAGCTACTATATTATAACTATTCTACATAACTGCCTTTTGCCCAACTTGACCCAGCTAGCATGTTCACAACAATGCCACCATATGGTCCTTTTCCTGACTTTTCCTATCTTCCTTCCTTCTCTTGCCCACAACGTTCGACCTTCTGTCCCTTTTCTCTGTGTCGGGTCATCTACCCAAGTCTCCTTCTGCCTGCGTTCAACATTTTTTTATTAATCAGCCACAATACGTCATTACTCTATAGTCGGGTCACTGTTCTGAACGTATTTTTACTTACCCGAGTATTTTCTTCCTGTGTTCAACCTTTTACTTTGTTACCCAAGTCGACCTACACTTCCAGGGTTTTCTTCATAAAAACAACACAAACGCATTAAACCTATACTTTCAATAAATTCATATTTACCTATGAACGATATTGTATCCACTTTTTATCACATTTCGACATTCTAATCGTTCTACGTTATATGCCTCCTTTGCTCTCTGATGCGATTTAACAAAGGGAAATCCCATACTCCTGGACTTGAAATCCTTTGCAATTTAACTCTGAAGCTACATCGCATCCACCCCTTATCACATGTCGCAAAATTTATCTCATAGCAATAACAATTTTCCTCTTATCATATGCGATATGTGATTGCATCGCATCGCAAACAGTACTTCTTATCACAGTGCAGCGTAAAACAATTAACTTTTGATAACTTAACATATAAATATAATAATCGCCGATATCGATGTGCAGTATGTGAATGGGTCCCACACTGGACATTAAATCCTCTAGACTTTAGCTTTGAAGCATATTGCATCTGGTACTCTTATTGCATTTCGCACTTCGACATTTTAACATGATTCTTGAGCGCTTATCCTCCTGAGATTGCGATGTGTGATATGTGGGCCAAGTCAATGTCATCTCCATGTCATCGTGCCATGTCACCTTGCCACATCATCACCAAGTCACTGACATGTCATCTCCACATCACTTCCACATCATCTTGCCACGTCATCTCCCACACTTCGCATTTCGCAATTTTTGTGTCTTTGTTGTTTTGCGATACTCCTTCCGCTGCGATTTGCGATATGCAATCACATCACATCATAAACCCTAATTATTATCGCATCGCAACTCGCAAGTTTACATCTCTACCATTAATTGTTATACGATATCACATATGCTATGCAATATGCATAAGGACCTCCGCCCAACACATGTCCACTTCATCAATTTCAAAATTTAATCTACGTTAACTTAACATATAATCTGTTGCGATTTCGATTTGCCATGAAGCCTCCGAACATTGTTCTACACAGATATTTGCACGACTCGATCCTGACCTATGCATTGTTCTGAACGTATTCAATATTCCAACTCTTTTCAATATGTTCATGACTTGACCCAAGCTTGCTGAATTTGCTTCCTTTTCTCTTTTGTTTCCTTTGTTGCCTTTGATCCTTGATAAATATTATAATGATTCTCCTTGCCTTTTTAATTCTCCTCTCTACTCCTTTGCTTTAATGATAATTTTGGTGTTGATCCTGTTGGCAACCTATAATAATTTGATAAAGCAAAAAGGTGGCTAAATTTGTGGCCGAGCCTTCAAGTGAATCTTTTCTTTGAAAATCTATCATTCTTGAAGTCTCATGTGTTTTTTATCCTTCAGGAATCTTCACTGCTATTTCCATTTATAGACCCTGCCATCCTGAAGAAAGCTGCTTTCAAAAGGCCTCCATATCCCTCACTTCCCTTATGTTTTACCCTTCATGTTCCTCCATAACCTTCAAAATTCCCCTTAAACCTCATAAATTCCCTCTTATAAGGTTTAAAAGTCCTTTCTTACCTTATTGGAACACCAAAAAACCCTCTAAAACCCTGTTCTTGGCCTAAAACGGTCATTTGAGCATTATGGCCTTAAACCCCTTTCGGCCTAGACTTAGCCCTTTCCCGCATGTGACCCGCGCTACGACCAAGCACTAAGGTCCTCATGGAAATCACAAACTCCTTTTCTCCCAAACTTCCCTTCATCTCCTTTCCTCGATGCGATAAGCGCTTTTCCTCATAAACCCTGGTTCCACTTACTCCCACAGAACCATGCCTCGGCACTTATTTCGATCTCAAGCCATCGCATCGTCAAATTTTTAACCCATTGGTCCCATTCATTTTCCCTCCGCTGATGCGATCCCCCAATTGCATCCTCTGCCATTGATTCCCATCATCCAACAGCTCACGCTTAACCCAACCATTTGACACTACCGATCAAATTCTCTGCTCCATGACAAGCCCGCTTACCTCAGCATTGGTACCCACCATGCGTTCTGCCCGTGCACCTTGCCACTCATCGCGTTTCCTCCGCACCGTCAGATCTGGCACCCCAGATCCAACGGTCGCCATTCAATATCGCATAACCTCTGCCCCCCTCCCAACATCGTGCAAATTTTATGTGACACCACTGGTATTTAAAAGGCCACATGTCAACCACTCTATGGTATCACATTCCAAAAGTAACAAACCACTTACCGCCCCATCCTTATGCGAAAACCACTCCCGGTTTTCCATTACCACCTAAGCATTTTTCGCGGCCCATTTCAAATTTAAACCTGGTTAGCTGCTCTGCCAGAGTTTCTCTCCTCCACCGCTGCATTTCACCACTCTCACTTCTCCTCTGCCATTTCCCCGAGCCTCTGTCATAGTTATCCAAACTCTCGTAGGTTTTTAAAACATGTTTATCATATTTTGCAGGATTTAAAAGGTGGTTAATTCGTACGATTTCCACAATCAGAGGTATGTGACATGGGTTGCAGGGTGACAATCCTAAAGCCACAGATTAATAAGAAAGGAATCATAAGAGGATTTAATTTCATGTTTATTCGACGGATCACTATCTCCGATCTTCGGCAAACACTCCAGATCAGCGAAAAACCTAGACACCTGAGGAGAAGAAGCAGCAAAGTATAGCCGAGAGGATTAAAGATTAATGCATAATATTGAGGATTTGATACTTAATCCACAGAGTACAGACAATGATGTAGTTCGAAGACCTAGAAGATAATCAAGGGAGCTTAATAAAGCTCGAAACACAGATTAAATGCGAATATCAGTGATTAAAGCAACAAAGGAGACCTATCAAGCAGAACGTCCTTTCCTAAGAAGGACTAACTCCCACAGCCTACTCCATTTTTCATCGAGCCCTATAATAGTTATTATTCTGATAGAAATTCCTAGAATTTCATTGTAGTGATTGCAAAGTAGGAAAGACCTAAAAGGAAAAATATTCACCTTACTTGTCTCAGAGGATTAGACAGAGTACTACAACCAGAAAAGTACTTCAAGAAACATACCCTAGAATTTATTGTCAACCTGACAAAGACTTCTAAGTCATCTTAAGGGTACCAGCAGTTAACGTAAAACCATTAAGCAGAGTGGGCATTCGAATACTTCTTCGCCTCTATCTTAATGAATCATTTAATTCCTATCTACCGCTACTATCACTTAGTCACCTATAAGAACTCATTGAAAATACATTGTAAAGGGTTGTTGGAAATTAACTGATTGTAAGTTGTTTATTGAGTTAGAGTGCCTTTAGTGGTTGTTGTAAATAGGCTGGGAGATGATTTCTGGATTATATCAAGCTATTGTACAAGAATGTATGTGACTGGTTTTTCTCTGCTAATATGACAAGTATGTTCATTGGATCCTGATCTAATTCATTGGTGATGTGTCCCTTCTTTGTTATTGTTTTCCCTCTGTTTTACATCATGTTTCATTTTCTCTTATAAGAAACAGTAATTTTAGCTTATGATATACTTCCGCAAGTACCCTAATGCTTCCTACACATTCTTATCTCTATGTTTTCTACTATTTGTGTGTCTTAGAACAAATTCAATATAATTTAACCAATTGAGGAGTTGGTTTGCCCATGCTTTACTGATGTATGAATTTAGAGTTTTTTCCTTAGATTTTCTTGTTTGGTTCAGTTGAAAGAATCAGGAAATAGGGAGATTTAGTGTCAGCCTCGTCCCCTAAGTTCCCTTTCTAACAGTTAGCTTTTCTAAGATCCCTTTGAGTTGAATGTCAAAAGCAGAGAAGGTTAAAAGTCTTTCTTTGATCTTAGGTTTCACTCTGTGTTTGAACTTAAGTGTTTTCTACTATCTGAAAGTAGTCAGGAGGACTGCTGGATTGTTGTCTTTGAAGTTAGCCTCATTAGGAGTATTGATCATAGAGGTATAAGGTGTGCCCTGTCCATGACTTACTCTGAAGTTGTCACCTTGGAAGGCTTTCCTTTTATTCCCATCCACTTCCTTATTATTTCATGCCATATAATCCTCTTAAGAGACCCTCTAATTTAGATGACTAGCTCTTTGAAAGCCTTGGATATTTGGATTGCAAGTAAACCCTTTTATGACCCCATTGCCCAATAAACTTGTATTCTCTTTGAGTTATCTTCCCATTTCCGCAAATCCTTCACTATTCATTCCTTTACCTTATATTAAACCCTTCTTTCAATGTTTCCCAACCAAACAAACAAATCAAAAACCGTTGTGCTCTATAACTAGCCTAATACCTTAAATTGAACTTTAAAGATATATTATTCTTTACCTTTTATAGAGAGATCCCTCTCTGGATCCAGGAGGGCTAGATCCTAAGATCCCAAAGCGGTTCTGTTGTTGCCTGGTCGTTTGGTATGCCAGTATGCCAAATCACTAGGACCCCAACATAATGGTGACTCCACTGGGGAGATATTCTGAGTAGACTTATATCTTAGACATCCTTAAGAACTCAGAAAACCCACAAGCCTTATACTGGTAGTTAATTACTATGGTGGATGGTAAATCATCTCAAACATTTGAAATCATTCACTTGGCGACTCCACAACTCCTAAAAGATAAAAAGACTCCATTGGTGATCAGTAGGCCTGTTGATTATTCCTGGTTTCACAAAGGCTCCACTGGGGCAGCCCGCACAACCATAAGAACATTGTTCACACCCACAATTAGGAAACTCTGAGGATTAAGTTTCTTTGTTAAAGACTATTTTTCCTCTTAAAGATTGTTATATCTGGCTAACTTTCTTCTTTTTGGATCTAAAACTTAACATACTGGCTTCAAGACGAATCCATACCAGAGCTTATCCTGATCCAAATCCTCCTGAAATAGTTGATAATCCAGAAAGAATTCTTTGGAAGGCTCCTGTATCTATGGATCCAACTATTGTCAGGCCCATTCATAGAGCTAAGTCAACACCTAAAAACCTTACAACTCTATCAAATACTCAAGTTGACTTAGATTTACCAAGTAATTTACCGAGAACTAAGTCATTTAGCAGTATAGATCAGACAAACTTTGAGCCTCCAAGTGCACCACCACTTAGTGGTCAACATATTAGTAATAGAGAAACCCCTCCATCCACACCTCCTGATCTCCATCTCATTCATAGCTTGGGTCTCTCTCACCCTATATCTGCTGAACAGTCTCTTGTCGTTCCAAGCATTTCTACCATCCATATACCTACTGTTCAAGCCACTCCTTTACTCCCACAAAATACTATCATGGCAGCATGGTATGCTCCCCTAGTGTTACCACAACCTCTGATTCCTTTACCCAATGAATATTAGTCCAAAATTCCCCATTTCACTGGAAGCGAATCCACTACTACTCAACAGCATGTGGACAAGATGAATGATGCCTTCGATTATATGGAAATAGAAGATGAGACCATTAAAATGAGAATCTTTGCCCAAAGCTTAGGAGGAGAAGCCAAGAAATGATTTAAGAGTTTAGCTCCTCACAATATTAATGATCTCCCTTCTTTACATCAAACATTCACAAACAAATGGGAGATTAGGAAGAATCCACTCCAAATACTTTCAGATTACAACAACCTAAAGAGAAACCCTGGGGAGAGTGTTCAAAATTATTGCACCAGATTCAATAGTGTGTATAATGCACTTCCCCCAGACTTGAAACCTCCACAAGGATCAGCCTTGGCCAAATTTCATGAAGGATTTGATCCTGAAATGGCCTATCAGCTTAGAGAAAGAGATCCCTTAACTTTAGAAGACATGCAGAAGGGAGCTCTTTGTGTGGAAGCTAATCTAATTGAAAAAAGAGCCAGAATGAGGGATGAAAAGAAAGTTACATATAGAGAGGACACTACTCCTTCTACATCTGACTCAAAATTAGACCATCTAGACAAGAACATGGAAAGGTTAGAAAAAATTAGGGAGAGGTTAGCTGTCCAAACAAGTGCCTAAGACAGGAACTAGACTCAAAGTCAGAACCAGAACTTTAGGAGAAACCCCCCTTAGATGAAACAAAGAGATTCTGATCAACAAGTCAGACCTCCATTTCAAGAAAATTATTTTGATGAAGAGGAGGGAATGATATAAGAGTCAGAGGGAACTATTATAAACATGTTTGGAATGGGTAACGAATATCATACCTTTTTCACATAAGACAACGAGACCTCATACACACATTGTGATGAGGAAGGGTTAGAATCTGAAGACTATAGGCTAGGGTTCGAGAATGCCATCATGTAGTTCCGTGAACAATGTGATCTTAGAAGCAAAAAGAACCCAGAAACTCCCAAACCAAAAACCTCTGAAATTACTATTAAGAAAAGATCTGAAAAGACTGCTAAAGAGGCAGTTGAAAAAAAACAAAACAGTAGCTGAAAGTTCTGACAAAAGCAAGGGTAAGAGCACCCAAACCATTGATAAACCAAGTCAAGAAGCTAGTAGCACTAGAATTACAGCTAATTCTTCCGATGAAACAGTTTCAACCAATGTACATAGTGAAAATCAGCAAGCTGATTTTTCCAATAAAACAATGACCAACAAAACATACTTGAACCTTTCAAAGAACCAGTTTCCTTTCAATTTGGAAAGTGAAATTGCCAAAATCAAAATTTCTATCCCTCTCATTGAGTTGGTTACCCAATATGTATATAAATTTCAAATATTTAAAGCTTTAAACTTAGGAGAAAACAATGACTCTGTCAACTTAAACGATGATCAAATAGCTCTCTTGTTTGGCCCAAAAATTGAAGAGAAATTCCAGGAAGGAGTAGTGCCTCCTTTCTATGTCAGTTAAATATCCATGAAAAAATCCTACATAATGCTATGCATGACTCAGGGGCTTTGCACAATCTCATGCCAAAAGTGGTCATGGAGAGATTAGGCCTAGAGATAACCAAACCATATAAAGATTTATATTCTTTTGACTCTAGCAGAGTAAAATGTTTGGGCCTGATCAAAGACCTCTGTGTGAATTTTACCCAAATCCCAGCCAAGTGCATAGTGATGGATGTTGTAGTGGCTGATGTGCCTCCCAAATATGGCATGTTTTTGTCAAGATCCTGGGTGCCAAGCTGCAGGGTACAATGCAAATGGACATGACATATGCCAATATCCTTGTTTTTAGCCAACTTAGAAGACTCTATAGGGAATCACACATGAAATTCATGGTGAGAAGCCCAGAGAAACTAGAGATAGCCCCTATTTACTCTGTCCATACAGACCTAGACTCTTTTATCCTTTACAATGATGATTTCACTTATAAGAAAGAACCATAGGATAAAAATTTAACCAGCGAAGTAGGGGTCACAAATCCAAACATAACTAAAACCCTGGAAATAGAGGAAAACAAGGGAGAAGTACTTGAACAGTTTGCTGAACTAGAGAATCAGAGTAAACAAAACCAAGAATGTAAACAACAGACTACCCATCAACCTAAACTCCATGAAAATCCTGAGGAACAAAACGCAACACAACATAGTGTTGACCTTAGGAAACAACATAATGATGAACATGACATTAAGGATGAAATTGATAACAAGTCTGCAAACAACCCCTTATGGAGCATGATTTTTGATGGGTCTTGCACTAAAAAGAGTGCAGGAGTGGGAGTATGGTTGCACAACATTGAAAATAGTTATGTTGAAAGCCATGCTTTCAAATTAAATTTCAAATGCACAAACAACATAGCAGAGTATGAAGCTCTCCTCTTAGGATTACATCTATTGAAAAAACTAGGAGCCAAGAGGATAGTGGTTCATGGAGACTCAGAACTGTTCATCAAACAAGTAAATCGAGAGTACACTGCCAAACATCCTAGATTAAGGGCATATAGAAATGATGCCATGGATTTGTTGAAAAAATTTGTAGAATATGAGCTTGTATTTGTCCCTAGAAGTCAAAACATACTTGCAAATGGTTTGGCTTGTGCTGCTAGCTCATGTCAAAGACCACATAATGATAAACACTTCATTATTCAAACAAAATACAGACTAGCAGTACCAGATAATGAAAAATATTGGCAGGTTTTCGAGGGTGATAAACAGATAGAGGATTTCCTGCTTTCCAGGACCGAGCTTGAATTTCCAAATTCAAACTCCAAGTCTGAGGAAGACTATTTGGATGAAAAGCCCCTTGATGAAGAGAAACCATTCCCCATTGCAGAAATAAACATGTTGACCAGAGAATTTGAAAATCAAACAGAAGAATACATAAACACAGATAAGGAAGACATAGAGGTACTGCAATCCAGAGACAAAGGTATACCCTGAGGGCTGGCCCCTCTAGAAGACCTCTTTGATTTTAATGATGTGGCAAAGAAGCCAAAAATAGAACCCACTGAATCTGATATTGAAGAATGCAATATAGGCAGCAAGGACAAGCCTAAGATGATCAAATTATCTAAAACATTGCCAGCTCATATCAAACTAAAATACATTGATTTATTTAAAGAGTTTGCTGATGTTTTTTCTTGGAGCTATGAATATTTGAAGGCATATGACACAGAGACCATCCAGCATAAGATACCATTGAAAGAAAACTAGAAACCATTTAGGCAAAAGTTGCGCAGAATAAACCCTGTGCAACTACCATTGGTAGAAAAAGAAATTAAGAAAATGCATGATGCTGGAATCATAGTCACTGTGAGGTTTTCAGACTGGGTATCTAACCTTGTGGCTGTAAGGAAAAAGACAGGAGAAATAAGGTTGTGTATCGATTTCAGGAACTTAAACAAAGCCTCATTAAAAGACAATTACCCCTTGCCCAAAATGGAACACATCCTACAAAGGGTAGTTGGTTCTAAGAGAATTTCTTTGCTAGATGGATTTTCAGGATATAACCAGGTATTGGTACTCCCAGAGGATCAACTCAAAACAATCTTCACAAATCCTTAGGGCACTTTCATGTATGTGAAAATTCCTTTTGGATTAATGAATGCTAGTGCCACCTTTCAAAGATCCATGGACATTGCATTCTCAAAAGAAATAGGGTACTTCATTGTAATTTACCTCGATGACATTGCAGTGTATTCCAAAACTGATGAAGAACACCTTAAACATTTGAGAAAAGTATTTGAGAAATGCAGGAAGTATGGGCTATCTTTAAATCCCGAAAAGGCATTGTTTGGTCTCCAAGAAGGTAAACTTCTTGGTCATATCATATATGAAAAGGGGATTAAAATAGACCCAAAAAGGGTTGAGGGTATATTGCAAATTAGTCACCCTAGAAACATCAAGGAATTGCAATATTTCATTGAAAAGATAAATTTCTTGAGGAGGTTCATACCCAACCTTGCAGAACTCCTTAGAAACATGAAAAATATTCTAAAAAAGGAGGTAGGAGTTAAATGGTCTCTAGAAGCCAAGAAGTCCTTTGAACTGATAAAACATGCACTCACCCAAGCACCAGTTCTCATTAGCCCTAATTTTACGAAGGATTTCCTCATATTCTCATTTGCATCAGAGCATACTATGGTTGCTGTCCTATTATAGAAAAATATAGAAGGACAAGAGCAGCCAATTGCATTTTTCAGCAAGGCATTGAGAGATGCACCTATGAAATATAATATCATGGAAAAACAGGCCTATGCCTTGGTAAAGGCCTTGAAGGATTTCAGAGTTTATATTTTAAATTCTAATATTATTGCCTTTGTGCCTAATATAGTGGTAAAGGAAATTTTGTCACAAGATCCAGATGGAAAAAGAGGCAAGTGGATTGCTGTGATACTAGAATATGATTTGGAAATCAAACCCACTAAATTTCCTTTACCACTATATTAGGCACAAAGGAAATAATATTAGAATCAAGGGTCAAGGCTTAGCACAATTTATGGCTAAATATAACTTACAAGCCCTTGACATAAATATGGTAGAGGCATTGGATGAACATGAAGGGTTACCTGCCCCCATTGTTGAAGATCATTTCCAAAACTCACCTTGGTATGCTGATATTTTGTATGTGCTTATCAATCTTAATTCTCCTCCTAATTTGTCTAAGACAAAGGCAAGGTTTTTAAATTTGAAAGCTAGAAATTATTGCATTTTAGATGAATGCTTATATTGGAAAAATGCCAATGGTTTATTGCTTAAATGTTTGCCTGAAGTTGATGCAGATAGGATCAAGCATGAGTTTCGTGAAGGAGAATGTGGAGGCCATCTCAATTGGAAAACCACTGCTAAAAAAATCCTTAGAGCTCGCTATTACTGGCCCACCCTCTTCCAAGATGTCCACAAAATGATAGTAGCCTGCCACAAATGTCAAATCTTTGAGGGTAAACAAAAAATCCTTCCTTTACCTTTACAACCAGTCACTGTTGAAGCTCATTTTCAATAGTGGGGCTTAGAATTCATTGGGGAAATCCACCCTACTTCATCTGCCCAACATAGATGGATACTCACAGCCACTGATTATTTCACTAAATGGATAGAGGCCATCCCTTCTAGGAATTCCACAGACTCAGTTATCATAAAATTCCTTGAAGACCACATCCTATCTATATTTGGTTGCCCTAGGAAAATTATCACTGACAATGCTGCTACATTTGGTTCCAAAAAGATGATTGATTTTTGTCACGGATATCAGATTGTACTTGGTCATTCCACTGCTTATTACCCCCAAGGTAATGGGCTGGAAAAATCATCAAATAAAAGTTTGGTGAACATCATCAAGAAGCTTGTTGCATTGAAAATTGTCATCTTGACATTTTTTTATCTGTATGAGCTCATTATCACTCATACTTCCTCCTTTGTAATTCTAACACATCAGTTCCTCATGTCAAGCCTTAAAAATAAGAGAAAATCTCTCAAAAGTCTCTAAAACTCTGGTATCACACTTTTTCTTTGTCTTACCTACGGTCCCACACCTAATGTTCATGACTCCTGCATACCTGAACGCACTTTCTCTATGTTAAAAGTGCGGACCCCTTTAAAATATTAAAAAGGCACAAAGTAAACCTAGAAGCTCACTTTCAGTCATTTCTAGAAGCTTCTGGAAGGAATCTTGCGGTGGCAAGTTCACTCTTTTTACATTCATGCATCCCATGCCTTAAGGAGCTAACCCCTTGATGTGAGGAGCTTATCCCTTTGAAGGAGGATTCTATCCCTTCATAGTTGGAACTGAAACCTCCTCTTCTGCACTATAAAAAGAGGCCTTGGGTAGCCTCAAAGGGAGTTCAAGCTTTAGAATTATTTGAGGTAAAGTGTTGTTGGGATTCAGACTCATTTAACTGAGATTTTGTGAGGAAAGATCACATACCTCTATCCGTCTCGGTTAGAAGAGTGTAAGGCTTGTCAGAGTAGAGGATATTCCTGCTTTGAACCCCGGGAAGGCCTGTTCAACATCAAGGCTAAGGTTGTAAGGTTTTCTTTCATTCAAATTTAATACAAATGAATTCATTTTTCTCAGTAAGTTGTTAATTAACTGTTTATTTCATGGATTCCTTGATCACCATGATAGGCATGATTTATAATATTTACTATGCAGGTGCTATTTAATGTTTGCTTGTTTGTGACTACAGGTCTTTAAAGATAACTCCTTTAAGTGACCAAAAAACAACTACTTCGAACAAGCATTGGATCTGCGGTAAGACCTTAACACCTTTATAGTATTATTTTGTAAATCGCATATGTTTAGAGAAAGATAGGTTCGTTTGGCTGTTTGTTGCTAGATTACCTTTTGGTACTAGGGAGATCGATCTTGTCCGTAAGATTGATTTATCTGGTTAACAAAACTGCTTGAAGATAATAAAAAGTCATGGCATAATAAGATAGTGCATGCTTTATGGGCAGACAGATTGACAACAAATAAATCCATTGGAATGTCTCCCTATCAGCTATTTTATGGAGCAGATGCCATTTTCCCTAACAGTTTAGGAGTACCAGTGATAAATTTGGTCCAAGAAATATAGTCAGAGGAAGATAGCATGGTGAGGAGGATCAATCAAACCATACATCTCCAGAAAACAAGGGAATAAGTCTTCAATGGAGCTCAGAAAGTACAAGAGAATATCAAAAAGTTTTTTGATAAAAGGACAAAGGCCTTTGATTTCAAAATTGGGGACAAGGTACTCAAATGGGACTCTAGGAGGGAAGATAAGGGTAAGCATGACAAGTTTGACAATTTATGGCAAGGCCCTTACATCATTCAATCTGCCATTGGTCCCAATGCATTTTTTCTGCAAGAAATAGATGGTACAGACTTGTTTGGCGGTCCTGTCAATGGCAGGAAGCTCAAGCATTATTTCTGCTAAAACGAGTTTAAAGCTTTCACTCCCACTGTAAATACCATTTCTTTATTTTTTTTTGAAAAGAAAAGAAAAAATATACAAAAAATAGAAAAAGAAAGGTTCAGACAAGCTCAAATCTTGAACCTATGGAGTTCTAGAAAGGATGGCTCAAATCAGGTCAAAACCTGAGCCAGAGGAATGGGAAAAGGACTGGTTCTAACATGCTCAAAACTTGAACCAGCAAAGAAGAAGAGAAAAACTCTAACAGGATCAAAACCAGAGCTGAAAAGAATAAATAAAGGTGACTCTAAAAATCTCAAAATATGAGTCACAACAACAAGGAAGAATGTTTTTGAATTTCAGATCTTTAGCCTTCAAAATTTTGGTTTTTGAAGTTCTGCAAGTTTCGGTTCATGTGCTGCTCTTCTTTATGCCATGGACCCACAACGAATCAGACAGTTTAATCCTGGTTTGGCTGTGTTTTCAATTTCTGTTTTAGAATGTAGAGAATGAAAATCTGTCAGACTGTTTAATCTTGGCAGACATTAGTTTAGGTAGAGAAGCTATGAGTCTAGCTGTTTATTTTGGTCTCATGGAGGAAAAAGGTTAGACTTAGATTAGTTTCTTGCTCTCAATAAAAATGATGATGAGAAAGGTCTGCAAGTCTAAGTGCACCTTGAAGAAAAAATGTTAGAACAGTAGGATGGGCAGGTAGTTGTTGGGGAAAGTATTGCTGCTGATATAATACTCATCATGTCTGTAATAGCTGAATCAGAGAAAGAAAAATATGGTCAAGTACAAGGCTCTAGCCTACTTCCAAAGATTTTATCTGAGATTCTTAACACCTTCAAGAAGATGCCATCCCCATGTGGAGTCACTGTTGGCCACCTATAATAATTTGACAAAGCAAAAAGGTGGCTAAATTTGTGACCGAGCCTTCAAGTGAATCTTTTCTTTGAAAATATGTTATTCTTGAAGTCTCATGTGTTTTTTATCCTTCAGGAATCTTCACTGTTGTTTCCATTTATAGACCCTGCCATCATGAAGAAAGCTGCTTTCAAAAGGCCTCCATATCCCTCACTTCCCTTATGTTTTTCCCTTCATGTTCCTCCATAACCTTCAAAATTCCCCTTAAACCTCATAAATTCCCTCTTATAAGGTTTAAAAGTCCTTTCTTACCTTATCGGAACACCAAAAAACCCTCTAAAACCCTGTTCATGGCCTAAAACGGTCATTTGAGCATTATGGCCTTAAACCCCTTTCGGCCTAACCTTAGCCCTTTCCCGCATGTGACCCATGCTACGACCAAGCTCTAAGGTCCTCATCGCAATCGCAAACTCCTTTTCTCCCAAACTTCCCTTCATCTCCTTTCCCCGATGTGATAAGCACTTTTTCTCCTAAACCTTGGTTCTGCTTACTCCCACAGAACCATGCCTTGGTGTTTATTTCGATCTCAAGCCATCGCATCGGCAAATTTTTAACCCATTGGTCCCATTAATTTTCCCTCTGTTGAAGCGATCCCCCGATTGCATCCTCTTTCATTGATTCCCATCATCCAACAACTCATGTTTAACCCGACCGTTTGACACTACTGATCAACTTCTCCACTCCACGACAAGCCCTCTTACCTCAGCATTGGGACCCGCCGTGTGTTCCACCCGTGCACCTTGCCGCTCATTGCGTTTCCTCCACACCGTCAGATCTGACCCCCAGATCCAACGGTCGCCATTCAATATCGCATAACCTTTGCCCCCCCTCCCAGCATCGTGCAACTTTTATGCGACACCGCTGGTATTTAAAAGGCCATGTGTCGACCACTCTATGGTATCGCATTCCAAAAGTAACAAACCACTTACCGCCCCATCCCTATGCGAAACCACTCCTAGTTTTCCATTACCAACTAAGCATTTTTCGCTGCCCATTTCAAATTTAAACCTGGTTAGCTGCTCTGCCAGAGTTTCTCTCCTCCGCTGCTACATTTCACCACTCTCACTGCTCCTCTGCCATTTCCTCAAGCCTCTGTCGCAGTTATCCAAACTCCCGCAGGTTTTCATAACATGTTTATCGTATTTTGCAGGATTTAAAAGGTGGTTAATTCGTATGATTTCCACAGTCACAGGAAGGTGACATGGGTTGCAGGGTGATGATCCTGAAGCCAAATATTGTAAAGAAAGGAATCAGAAGAGGATTTAATTTCATGTTTATTCGACAGATCACTATCTCCGATCTTCGGCAAACCCTCTAGATCAGTGAAAAACCCGGACACCTGAGGAGAAGAAGCAGCAAAGTATACCTAAGAGGATTAAAGATTAATGCATAATATTGAGGTTTTGATACTTAATCCACAGAGTACAGACAATGATGTAGTTCGAAGACCCCAAAGATAATCAAGGGACCTTAATAAATCTCGAAACACAGATTAAATGCGGATATCAGTGATTAAAGAAACAAAGGAGACCTATCAAGAAGAACGTCCTTTCCTAAGAAGGAATAACTCCCACAGCCTACTCCATTTTCCATCAAGCCCTATAACAATTATTATTCTAATAGAAATTCCTAGAATTTCATTGCAGTGATTGCAAAGTAGGAAAGACCTGAAAGGAAAAATCTTCACCTTACTTGTCTCAAAGGATTAGACAGAGTACTACAGCCAGAAAAGTACTTCAAGAAACATACCCTAGAAATTATTGTCAACCTGACAAAGACTTCTAAGTCATCTTAAGGGTACCAGCAGTTAATGTAAAACCATTAAGAAGAGTGGGCATTCGAATACTTCTTCCCCTCTATCTTAATGAATCATTTAAGTCCTATCTACCACTACTATCACTCAATCACCTATAAGAACTCATCGAAAATACATTGTAAAGGGTTGTTGGAAATTAACTGATTGTAAGTTGTTTATTGAGATAGAGTGCCTTTAGTGGTCATTGTAAATAGGCTGGGAGATGATTTCTGGATTGTATCAAGCTATTGGACAAGAATTTATGTGACTGGTTTTTCTCTGCTAATATGACAAGCATGTTCACTGGATCCTGATCTAAGTCATTGGTGATGTGTCCCCTCCTTGTTATTGTTTTCCCTCTGTTTTACATCATGTTTCATTTTCTCTGATAAGAAACAATAATTTTAGCTTAGGATATACTGTTGCAAGTACCTTAATGCTTCCTGCACATTCTTATCTCTATGTTTTCTGCTATTTGTGTGTCTTAGAACAAATTCAATATAATTTAATTAGTTGAGGAGTTGGTTTGCCCATGCTTTACTGATGTATGAATTTAGAGTTTTTTCCTTAGATGTTCTTGTTTGGTTCAGCTGAAAGAATCGGGAAATAGGGAGATTTAGGGTCAGCCCTGTCCCCTAAGTTCCCTTTCTAACAGTTAGATTTTCTAAGATCCCTTTGAGTTGAATGTCAAAAGTAGAGAAGGTTAAAAGTCTTTATCTAAACTTAGGCTTCACTCTGTGTTTGAACTTAAGTGTTTTCTATTGTCTGAAAGTAGTCAGGAGGACTGCTAGATTGTTGTCTTTGATGTTAGCCTCATCAGGAGTATTGATCATAGAGGTATAAGGTGTGCCCTGTCCCATGACTTACTCCAAAGTTGTCACCTTGGAAGGATTTCCTTGTTATTCCCATCCACTTCCTTATTGTTTCATGCCATACAATCCTCTTAAGAGACCCTCTGATTTAGATGACTAGCCCTTTGCAAGCTTGGATATTTGGATTGCATGTAAACCCTTTTATGACCCCATTTCCCAATGAACTTGTATTCTCTTTGAGTTATCTTCCCATTGCCAAAAATCCTTCACTATTCATTCCTTTACCTTATATTAAACCCTTCTTTCAATTTTTCCCAACCAAAGAAAAAAATCAAAATCCCTTGTGCTCTATAACTAGCCTAATACCTTAAATTGAACTTTAAATATATATTATTATTTACCTTTTATAGAGAGATCCCTCTCTGGATCCAGGAGGGCTAGATCCTGAGATCCCAAAGCGGTTCTAATGTTCCCTGGTCATTTGGTATGCCAGTATGCCAAATCACTAGGACACCAATAGATCCATGCCTCTTTTCTTCTCCTCTACCTTTCTCCTTTGCCTCTAATGCTACTCCTCTTCCTTTCTTTTATGCTTCTCCACTTAAATTTTTCCTTCTTTTCCTTATTGCTCCTTTATATTCCAGTTGATCCTGATCTGCTCCCTTGTTCTCAATGATAATTGTGGTGCTTCTCATTTTTTATCCTTTTCCATCAATGACAATATTTCCAATAGTATCCCCATTTGGCATTGATGTCAAGACTTCCCCCAACACTTCCTCCCCCTTTCATTCTGAGAAGTGCCTTTCTTCCTCTGCTTTCTTTTCAGAAGTACCTTTCTTCTTCTGCTCACTTTTCCTCCCCCTTTGACATTAATGGAAAAGAGTTACACATTTTCCAATGTAGTTTCCATCATTGACTTATTAGAGTTCTGCATAAGCATTCTTCATTTTGTCCACATACCTGGCTGGGACTCCTGCTCCATTTGGTGTATAAGCATTGTTGGGAGAACACTTTGGGAATCATTGAAATTGTATGTATATACAGAGTAAGATGATACCATCCCAAAGCACAAACTCCTTGCACTTGTATAGTGTTGAAAGTGATGATAAGGACACTCCATAGAACAAACTGTACCAAACTTATATAATCATAAATGCACCATTGGAATAATAATAAAATACCGAGACTGCTCCATACGATATATAAGTTTTGCTCCAAATATACTTCAGTCTATATTATGATCTTCATCTGAGATACATATTTGTTGAGGAAGATTGTAGATGGAGTATGTATTCTTCTGCAATACACATCTATTCAAATATGACAATGCCAATATATATTTTGTAGCCACAGTTCACCTTTACTACTAGATTACACAGTTATTTCATTGCAAATTCAAGGATGTCTTTGCACAGAACTTGGTTCATAGGCCAACGCTCATACTTTCATATAAAGGATTCTCAAATTCACCCACATATCACTATTACATAACTTTTAGGTGTAACTCATGATTAATGAAGACTAATGGTTAGAGCTTGATATATCTAATCTCTGCAGTATACACTTATGTCAAAAGTGTCCATGCATCCAAGGCCACGAGATAATATGATACCCATTGATAATCCATGGGGTAATTTTCACTTTGGCTCGCACAGACAACCATATGTACGATACCCTTCATACTCTCAGCTATTTGCATTGAGCTCTCCACTGTTCTCAACAACAATAAAAAATATACAAAATATGATTTTGGCATCAATAACCTTTTGTACTCCAAAAAAAAAAAATGCCCAACTTCAACGCAAGCTCAACACATTAGTAATGCTTGCTCCAACACCAACACTGCTCCAATAATAATGCTTGGGTTCTTCCTAGAGATGCTCCTCTTTGAGTTTAGTATAAGCATCCTTCATGCAGTTCTTTTTTTATTTAATGAATATACACAATTGTAATGTTCCAAAATTTTAGCCTCAAAGCTAAATGGAACATTAGAGTTAGCAGCAGCTCTAACAAGTAAATAAATGGGAAGAAAATCCCATAAGTATACTAAGGAGGATAAAAACACTCCAAATGTGGAAGGGGACACTCTTTATAGCTTAATCAAATACCTCCATGTGTGAACATGGACAAAATCAAGTTGATTCAGTCCACTTTGACTAAGTCAACAACACAGTTGTAGAGAAGGAGGAATCCAAGAAGGAATAACGCAGTTTTGGAGGGATATGTATATTTGGATAGAGATGACCTAATTTAGTGGGTCCAAGGGCAATAAAACTCATTTTTTATATAAGGAAGAGGATTGAAGCATTATTCTTCATGTTTTAGATCATTATTCTTGTCTGCTCAGACTTTTGGTTCCTCTTGCCGTATAGGGCAGTAGCAAAGTGATTGGTAGCACCGGGTGTTCCCTTGCATGAATACCACCTCTTTCCTTGAGGAGCCTCTTGGGAGAGTTTGTATTCATCATTCCACATCATTTTTTCAAGAAAATCTTCAGCCTACTTCATCAGTGCAGTTTTTGCTGGAGATTGTGTAGTGTTGCAGGGTGCAGCAGTGGAAGGGATTGGAATCCCGGTTTCTGAGCTAATTTCTCATTGGAGGAAGGTTTCATTCACTTGAGGGACCTGTTTAGAGAGATCCAGAGCCTATTTCAGATATTTGGTATCAGACCACACATTTCCCCTACATTCCCAGTGTTTTTCCAGCTAGGGAATGCATTATTTTGGAGGCAGCATTCAAAATATGGTCTAGTGGCTCTGTTGCAGTGTTTTCTTGTGATTGAGAGGTTCATCCTTTCATGGGAGAAATCCCTTGAGGGATATACATCATATCAGAAATATTTAATCCTTCTACGCTCTTATGCTTCAATTTTTCAGTGGTGATTCAGTAAATTTCTGAATATCACATTTTGTATGTAGAGTGTTTGACAAGAAACCCTTGTCGGGTTCTCTTGTGTTTTGTATAAGGAGACTAGAACTCTGTTCTTCAGAATTTTTAATCAATATATGAGTAGATCTAATTTTTCTCCTAATTTTTGAGTTTAAACCCTCATAATACTGCGCGGTCCCTTTTGTGCATTATTTCTGAGTAGCAGTGTTTGGGGTTTTTAGTCATTTTCAGCTACACTAGTGTGGGAGGTCTGTTTAACCCACCTAGTTTCATTTCTTTATGATATCCTCTTGGACTTAGATGCTATATGGCTATATATATGGGATCCAAGTGATTATTTTCATTTTCTATGGCATATATTTCTGAAAATGCATTTTTAGTGCATGCTTGCTGAGCTGTTCCAGATTTGGAATATTACAGTGGTATCAAAGCATAGTCTTGGCTCAGCCTGTGGATCTTAGGCTATTAAATTTTAGAGGAAGGAGATATGGATAGAAAATAGAAGGCTTCGCAGAAGGAGAAGATTAGGGAATTTTGAGGTCTAAAATGGGCCTCATAAGAAAAATGTACAACAAAAAAATAAACTTTATAACAACCAATAGGATTCAAGATGATGATGTCATCCATAATGGATGATTCACCATTTTTGAGTAAAAAAGTAAAAATATTAAAAAATAATAAAATAATAAAAACTACTTTTTCACCAGATTTTAAACTTATCTCCCAAAATTTTACTCTGACCGGGAGTACTCACTGGATGTGAATTTAATTCCTCTCCAAGAAGTACCCATGTTGCATACTTTTGATGAACTCTACTACACGAAAAATGAGAAATACATAAAAAACGTGATTGTAATCACGTTTTTTTATGTATTTCTCATTTTTCGTGTAGTAGGACCCATAGAAAGTATGCAACATGGGTACTCCTTGGATGGGGAATTAAATTCTGCATCCAACGAGTACTCCCGCTCGAAATTTGAGTAAAAACTTTGGGAGATAAGTTGAAAATATGAATTGAAAAAGTAGTTTTTTCATTTTTCCCTCTAAAATTTGATGATGTCATCAAATCTTATCAGATTTTTTCCACTATTATTTTATAATTTCCTTAGGAGGCCCATTTTAGACCTCAAAATTCCCCTAATGGGAAGAGAGGCTTACCAATCTTCTTCCAAAATCTATGCAAAGCTTTCAAGGAGAGCTGAAGAGAATGATAATGGAGATGGGCTCTCCAAGGGAAGAGGGATCTAGAGCTGAATCTATATTTACACATGGTGAGTGTGAGAATGTAGCTACACACCATGATGCACAACGCAGTCAACTGCCCAGATCTATCTTGAGATAGATGGGAGGAGGAAGAATGCCTAAGAGGAGAACTCTTAGTGATTTGTTGCAGAAGTATGAATCTCAAACTGAGAGGTTTAGAGATCATATTGATTTCCAAGAGTTTTGAAAGATCCAGGTGGAGAAGAGCAAGCAACAAGATGAAGGTAGATTTATTCTAGCTACTTTAGCCAGATCACCTACATGTTCAGCTAGAGCTTGGGTGAAGGAGCTAGACTCCTATTTGCGGCTGCACCATATTTCGGAAGATGAAGCCATCAGAGTTGCAGCACTGCATTTCAGAGGTAAGGCTCATGCATGGTGGATTTTTGAATCTTGTTCTTTAAAGAATGCAAACACTTCCTCTTATGCAAGCTTTATAGAAACATTGGTGGGAAGGTTTGGTGAAAAACTTCCTAAGACACATGAGCAAGGAAAACTTGAGAAAACAAAACCCTTGCATGTTATAGAGGAAAACCCACTTCAAAAAACCATGGGAGAAGATGACATCTTGCATTAAACATTGCTGGAAGTAAGACCTCTAGTTCATATTCCTAAACAAGAGGGCATGGGGATCTCTTTTTCACAGGAGGATCCAAATATTGAGATGTTGCCCATACACATTGATGAAGATGAGGGCAACAACGCTGTCACATCTAGAGCACATCCATTACCTCATGTAGAGGGAGGAGGAGCACATCCTCCAACAATAGGGATTCTTGTATCCTTACAGGAAGTTCCCCAGGATCTCATACATGGAGGTCCAAGCACAATCAGTGAGCATCATGATTGTGCAACATTGCAGCTGGAAGGAGGAGGTAGGGAGGAAGAGCAACATCACTTGATGAGAGGAACACACCATTCTCTATTTCATAGAGCCAATTGAAGGAAGAGGCAGACTGATTTACGCTGTGAGGGCAGGGGTAAGGTTGCCCAACCACATGAGCAATCTACTCTTGACATTGATGTCTCACTACATGGAGTCATTCCACCTGGGAGGCCACCTGATCTAGAGTTTGGAGGAAGACTTTGGCATGGGGGATGTCAAAGTAGCAGGCAACAGCATGAGGAGAGCTTCATATGCCAGATCACCAGCGCTGTCTCTTAGGAGGACTGATCCTTATTGGAGATCTCACCTCTTGGTAGATTACTCCAAGGATCTTGGTGCATGCATGATTCTTGATAACCTGGATGGAGATGATAGATACAGGGTGGATGATGTGGTCATCTATTCCTATGGCAGGATCTTCTTGACTATATCTTCTAGTCTCAAGGAGAAGCTGCTACATGTAGCACATGAGGACTTCTCTTCTATGCACTTTGAGGCATATTTCCATTTGATGGAGGAGTTCACTTGGGAGGGCATCTAGCATGACATATATCAGCATATGGAGAGATGCATAGTGCAGATGGTAATGGATAGGAGGTCATAGCCACTTCCCTTCTCTTTGGAGGTGAGGGAGATTTTCCAGTTGAGCCATTCCAGCTCAAGATCTCAAGTGCATGATGGAGGAGGTATCATTTCATATTTTGTAGTGTACTTCTTTTCCTTATTTGAGCAACATAATGTAACAAGAAGAATTATCTCCTCTTTCATATTTTATGATGATGTACTTGCAGCTACTTGTAGCATCAATTTTGGCTATCTTTTTGATGGTTTGTGAGGGAAGCCACATGTCTCTAGGTGTTCACCATTGACACCATATTGTAACTTCATGATTCCATCTTATGAGATGGTCGTGGAAGCAAACAAGTGGCAAGTAGAGCACTTGTTATTTCTTACTTTGAAGCAGGAAAAGGATGCACTACGTTGGTTCCATGAGTGGAACTAAGATTCACTCTCCGGTTGTCACTTGGCAACTTGTTCTCATTGTACTTTGCTTCCATATATTGCTAATATGTTTATGTTCATGGGGAGCTTTATTTGGAGAGTGGGCTTGAGATTGAAGATTCCCATTGGGAGCATGATTCTCCTCACTTTATATGTTATACACTTCAGGAGGAACCATGGGCAAACCATCATTGCCACATCACACTTTTTCTCTTCTTCTGGGAGGAACCACTTGGAGAACTTGAGGAGGCACTTCATGGCTGAATTGTTTTTTGGGGCATCATACAAGTTGACCATCATGATATTACTCCATGGCTTGTATGAGGAAGAGATGAGGGAGCAGAAAGAGTTGTTGTTACTATGGTTTCACTTGGGAGAGTATGGGCAGAATTCTTCCCATACTTTTCATGAAATTTCTAGAGAGAAGGAAGGCACATTCATGGTGCAAGGAGGCTACCCTTTGGCATTGAAGGATCATGAGAGACTTCCATGTAGGAAGAAGATATTCTCACATATCAGCACAATGGTGGATGGATTTGGTATATGTAATGCCAAAGAGAGGATTCATGGAGCCTTATTACAAAGGCCTACAGTGTTGTCACATAGGAGTATGTTCTTATGGATGGAGTATTTCAAGGAGAGGATGTATCCCTTCTTATTGCAGATTTTTATGAGGATATCCTCATGGGAGGACTCATTCATGGACCTCCCTTTCATCCAACTCACTATGTATGGTAAGGAATGCATTTCTGTACTTTTTGATTACTCCATTGAGTATTTGTATCTTCTCACCATGTTTGGACAGTGCATTGCTCCGCAAGAGAGCAAGAGTATTTTTGGGTTTCATGGTCACTTTAGGGACAATGTTTTTAATGATAGTAGCCCATATTTACATGACCTGGGGAAAGTGTTTCATTGTTTTTATTGTATACAACTGATATATATTGTTTCCCACTACTTCATAGTAGATGAGCTAACATGCATAGCTAGAAACTCCTCGGAAGACAACTTGCCATTTGGTGCTCTAAATCAGCAGTTGAAAGGACTGCACTGTATCCACCTAAGAAACCATGATAAATTGCACATAACTCTTAGTCATTTTTTTATTTGGATTCCATGTGGTGATGATGTGCCATTCATCTTGTATGGAATGGTTTGGGTTGGCATGGTTCATGATTTTGGGAGGAGGGTCCTTGGAGACTCAATCTTCTTCCTGCAATTAGAGGGAAATGATGTTGCAACCTGAGATCAGCATGCCCTCTACACTTATCATAAGTGGAGAGGAGGAAAATGTGGGATAGGCCCTCTTGCCTATCATGTTCATTTATTTAGCCCACCTACATTTCAGGAGCCAAAGGTGGAGGAGATTCTTCATGAGTTGCCATGTTGGAGGGTGACTCACCTCATTTGGATGATAGCATGGGTGAGGGAGGTAGTCATTCACCATGTTGATCATCACTCCTAATTTGTGGAGGCCATGAGACAACAAGTAGGTTTCCATTCACACTTTCCACCTTTGATTGATGTAGACCTTTTGGTTTTGCACACTTGGGAGGAAACATTGGATGATAGTTTATTTACAGATCTCTTGATGCTGTGATGGAGGTTATTGATGGGAGGCCACATGAGGAGGAGTGGAGAAATTTTTCTCTACCTATACATTTGCTTGAGGAAAAGAAAATATTTTGGAGGGGAGGACTGTAATGTTCCAAAATTTTAGCCTCAAAGCTAAATGGAACATTAGAGTTAGCAACAGCTCTAGTCGGTGAATAAAGGGGTAGAAAAGCCCATAAGTCTCCTAAGGAGGGATAAAAAAACTCTAAATATGAAATGGGACACTCTTTCTAGCTTAATAAAACACCTCCATGTGTGAATAGGGATAAAATCAAGTTGTTTCAGTCCACTTTGACTAAGTCAACAGTGTAGTTGTGGAGGAGGAGGAATACAAGAAGGCATAACGCAGTTTTGGAGGGAGATGTATCTTTGGATAGAGATGACCTAATTGAGTGGGGCAAAGGGCAAGAAAACTCATGTTTTATTTAAGGAAGAGGATGGAAACATTGTTCTTCATGGCTTAGATCATTATTCTTTTCCGCTCAGACTTTTGCTTCCTCTTGCTGTTTAGTAGGGTAGCAGTGCTGTTTAGCACCAGGTGTTCCCGAGCGGGAATCCCACCTCTTTCCTTGAGGAGCCTCTTGGGAGAGTTGTATTCATCATTCCACATAATTTTTTCAGTCCAAGCTTCAGCATACTTCATTAGCGTAGTTTTTTCTGGAGATTGTGCAGTGTTGCAGGGTGCAGCAGTGGAAGGGATTGGAATCCCACTTTCTGAGCTAGTTTCTCTTTGGAGGAAGTTTTCCTTCACTTGAGGGACCTGTTTGGAGAGGTCTATAGCTGATTTTAGATCTGTAGTATAAAACCACACATTTCTCTAACATTCCCAGCACTGTTCCAACTAGGGAATGCGTTATTTTGGAGGCAGCATCAGTAGTTGGTCTAGTGGCTCCGTTGCAATGGTTTTCTTATGATTGAGGGGTTCAACCTTTCATGGGAGGAAGCCCTTAAGAGATATACATCAGATCAGACATATTTCAGCCTTCTACACTCTTATGCTTCAGTGTTGCAGTGGTGATTTAGTAAATTTCTGAATTTCACATTTTGTATGCAGAGTGTTTGACAAGAAACCCTTGCCGGGTTCTCTTGTATCTTGTATAAGGAGACTAGATCTCAGTTCTTAGAGCATTATTGACTAATATATGAGTATATATATTTTTTATCATTTTTCTGAGATTAAAACCCTCTTATGACTGCGCAGTATATTTATGCATTATTTCTGACTGAGATTAAAACTCTCTTATGACTGCGCAGTCTCTTTATGCATTATTTCTGAGTAGTAGTGTCTGGGGTTTTTAGTCATTTTCAACTACACTAGTGTGGGAGGTCTATTTAACCCACCTAGTTTCATTTATTTCTAATATCCTCTTGGACTTAGATGCTATATGGATGTATCTATGGGATCCAAGTGATTATTTTCATTTTCTATGGCATATATTTTTTAAAATGCGATTTTATTGCATGCTTGCTGAGTTGTTCCAGATTTGGGATATTACAACAAAAAACCAATGCTATCACAACTCATGAGAATGTTGGAAGGCATGTCACCATAGAATTTTCTGTTCTTTTGTCCCTTGCTGCTTGATGATAGTGATATGTGCTAGATTTATGGTGAAGATGTAATCACTACAAGTCAAGAGCCCTTGAATTACTCAAAAGAAAATTTCAGTCTCTAAAGTTTGAACATGCCAAAATTTATTTGTTTCCAACCCATTTTTTACAGTTGAACATCATGCATCGACATTGAGTGCAACCATCATGCTTCCTATGGGATGGGACCTAGGTATGAACACCTTGAAAAACATAACGAAACCTGTGTACTAAGGCTTGGTTGGACCAACATATAGCACAAAAAATTTCGTCTCAATTTTGCAATGGTAGAAAAAAAATTGAATTGTTTCCACAACTGACATTTGTCTTGGCATTCCTAGCTAACAAACAAAACATCCTGACATGCTAGATAAATAATAGTGAGCAAGTGAGTTGCACTCAAAAATGCATTGAGCATAGAAGTAACATAGAAATTAGCTAAGAGTCTTCATATGAATCCAGGGCACTTTGAGGCATCCAAGAGCATTGTCCTTAACATTGTACTTGCATTCATCCATTTGCGTAACTATAACATTAGGCTATATCGTATATCCAATGCATACAAAGACTAGGGCCAATGATTTTCTCATGATCCACGAAGCTACCAATGATCAGGTTTGAGGAATTAACATTTAGTTCATAACAACCTAACTCTCCATCATGATGATCCAAGTTCTCTTTAATGAAAATTCAATGAAGAAGCAAAAATTTCAGAGATTTTTTTTGTTTTCTACTAAAGGAAGAATAGCATGGACCAAGCTTTATAATCCAAAAAAAAAATCTTACTAGATGGAGATGGCATAAGCACTAATAGGAAATTTTGGAAAAGGTAAAAAGAAGGTTTGAAAGTGTTTTAAAGCATGTCTCAGATAAAGACCATATTTCAAAGGCCTGAAGGACTAAAAATTCAATAACAAAAGTCAAGCTAAATCCTGAATTAAAATTTTTTAAAGACAATCACAGTAAATTAATTCAAAGGGAAAAATGAAAATGTTCATCTAGGTAAAAAATACTCAGTAATGATCTCAAGAAGAAGTCAAGAAGAAATTTGATATATGAAGTTCATCTAAAGTTTGGTAGAATTTTTAAGTATCAAAGACACTTTCTATTACAAATATTGATGATAATGTTGGAAGGTCAAGTTCTTCCTCAACATTGAAGTTTTGTAATCTAAAGTGGCATTGTTCAAGAACAAGTCTCCTTCTTCCTAAATAACATCCAAAAGACAAGTTTTAGAGGGAAAATATAATTTGGATTTTTCTTAAACTTCGCTAGAAATTTTAGAATGATAATACCACAGAGATATAATAGCATCACTAAAACATGGATGTCACAGAGGTAAGAATGTCTTAGACCTTGCATTGATCACTTAAGGTGCATTATACACAAGGCTATTGGAGTCCCAAATTTTCACTTATCAAAGCCTCAAATTCACATTGATTTCACAGAGAGTGGGAGCCTTAGGTTTGCAATTTTTTCATAGGGAATTTAGAGCTATAGGTAGCTCGTATAACATAGATAGATATGAGAGCTGTCTCACATGAACATAGCAGAGAGGTTCACATATATAAGTCCCACATATGAGCTTGCATACCTGTTTCACAACTTTGTTCTCAAGTGTTACTACAAGTTCAACCTTCAGATATAGACCATAAAGATACTTTGAATTCCAAGGGACTTCTTTGATTTTCTTCTTTACTTGGTTTGAATGCTCATAAGATACTCTTATCAAATTATCCTTCTCTTCAAATGTCTTGGAGAAATGTGCTTCATGGCCTCGGATCTACAAGGGTTCAAAGAGTTGGTTGCCTTAGGATTGCACTTATAAATAGAGATATGGTGCCTCAAGTGAGCTCGCATGAGCCACTATAGGAATTGGTCTAAAAATACAGAGATGTAATGCTATAGGGAGATTTGGAACAAAATTTTATTTAACCATAGTAGGGTTACCTTAGTCTGTTTTTTACATATACTCTCTAGATTTTGACCCCTCCACAACTGTGATCACAAAAATACCCATTTGGGTTAGGCTCCCAAGTTTTCCAACCCATCTATGACATTATTCAATTTTTATGGGTATGGGAAACACCTTGGGTAATTTTATAGCAGCATATCCCTCACAAGCCTAGTGTGGACTCTTCACCTATGGTAGGATTTGCATAGAGCTCAACATCAACAAAATATTTTCTAACAAAATGAATTTAAAAATAAGCTATTTTCACTGGACCCAACAACTGAAATATGAGAACACTACTTTTCGGTGCCGAATTTTCCATCAAACAGGTCATCTTCAAAACTCTTGTTCTAAAAACTAGTCAAACAGAAGCCCGAATCTAAAGCATGGAATCTATGTAGCCTTCCTCCTCAAGAGAGGAGGATTTCACTTCCTCGGATCAAGAATATGACGAGTCTGATGATGAAATGCCCCCATTGGACGAGGCCCAAAATTAAAATCTCCAAAATCCTCATGAAGGAGGTCAAGCGATCCAATTTTTTTCAGCTAGAAGAGAAGAATTCAGTAGCAATATTTTATGGGTGCCATGAAGTGTGCCTATGAATAAACCTCCTTAGACTCTCACAAGGATGCCTCCTTAGACAATCAGAACAATCTTAAGGTAGCTTTGGTAGCCACACCTCTAGAAGGTTGGATCATAGTAGCAAAGAAGAAAGGAAAGAAAGGATTCAGTGGTGATAAATGCCAAACTGTGAGATTCCAATGTCTCAGTTTTTTAATTTCCTATATGTGTTATGGACTTTGTTTCATGGCCATCTTTATGCCTATTCTGTGAGATTCCAATGTCTCGGTTTTTTCTTTTCCTATATGTGTTATGGACTTTGTTTCATGGCCATATTTACGCCTATTCTGTCTATGGCCATCGTTAAATCAATTTTGTCATACAACCATCATATACTATCAATGTAAATAAAAAAAACAACAAAGTAATATTAATATTAATATAATAATTTTTGTAAACTAAAGTTGATTGTATTATTTGAAAGAAATTTACAATTTAAATGCATAGAAAATATTTTGAATAAATTTAATATAATACTTTACTACGTGATGCTTACATATTTCTTCGGCCTACTATGTTGTTACCATGAACAATTGTTATTAAATGAAATTTTCATGTTCAAAGCTCCCGCCATTAAATTTTCTTCTTCGACAATATAAAGAAAATAATGACCGGGGAGACATCAAATTGGGTTTTGTATTCCGCAATCTCGCGGTGCAGCAGGACTCTCTGGAAGCCAAACTTGCAAATAATAGGTCTCAGATCTTCGTAGATTCTTCTCTACCACTCCAGCACTCTCAAATGGTGCCTTTTAAGGTTAGAAGATCATTTAGACCTATTTGTATGACATTAGTTGATGACAGGACTTGGCTGAGCCAAAAAAATTCTTTTCCTTGTGGAGTTTTGGCATATGAGCTTGCGCAAGGAGCATTGGTTAGTTGGAATTTGGTCAAGGACAAATCAATGCCTGAACCACCAACAACCATTCCTCTTCATGGAATCCTTGGTGGAAGGAAGAATTGGGGATCCTTTGCAAGGAGGCTTGCACAATAATTTCCAATGTGGTAGTTTCTTCTAGTGGATTTACGATGCCATGGAGACTCAACATCCGTCCCAAAGCGTGCCCCTCATACTGTCACATTAGCTACACGTGATGTTTTGCATCTGGTGGGACAACTTAGACTTACTCCCCGTGTGGTGGTTGGTCACAATTTTTGGAGGGAAAGTTTCTTTGAGTATGGCAGACCTGTCAGGGTCTGGGTTCTGGACAAAACATCTGGGAAGGTTCAAATGCTAGAGGAGACGGTGAATTGATTTATGTACTACGTTAAATGACAAAGCATGTTCCATCAAAGCGCTATGTTATATATGTCCTTGTTCAGAATGGATTCTCCATGGAGATTACTCAGTGGGTCATGACCAGTATTAGACCAGTGGATTGTTATAACACAGGGACAAGAAAATTTTCATGGATTTTTGACTTAGAAGGAATTATAGAAATGTATACCTCTTATGAGGACACAAACTTGTGGGAAGTGGTAGATAATGTTCTGCAGGGTGTACATGTAAAATTATTGAGAGCATAAATAATTCTCCACACGTGGGCTTGGGAAGATATTCAGAGAATACATGTAGCAGAAGAACTCGTTGCAAGTGAAGGGGATGGGGTTCAGATGCATGTACTTGAGGATGCAGGCCACTGGGTACATACAGATAATCCTAATGGGATTTTTAGAATTTTTGCAACATCATTTTGAGAGATTTAATAGTTAGTACTATGAAATATCACTTCCATTGTATCAATCTGATTTCAAGCAGTTGACCTTCAGAGAGCTTTAACACATGATTTGATTCCAGTTATACTAATTATGCTAATATGTACTTTGGAAAATTGAATACTGTTAGACTCAGAAAATAATATCTATAAATATAATTTGCAAATTCAACCAAATTTTGAGGATTCCAAGTGATGAGATTAATATGGATGTCAGTCACACGAATGAATGGATGGGAGCGAGGAAGGAGGTGCGAATGTGGCATGTGGTCCCTATTGAAGGTGACCCCATGAAATGGGCGCTCCTCAGTACTCAAAATTTTGTCCCTGCAAATGGCAGTCACGTTACATATGATGATGAGAATTTTAGCCCCTACCCTCCATGGCCTAATTCATGTAGAAAGATACTTTAATTTTATTTTAGACAAAATAAAATAAAATATTTCTTCAAATCTGTATTTTGCAGCTTAATTTTTTTAACTTTGTTCACTATCTTTATATTTGATTTTTAGTTGGCTTAGGGTTTGGTAGCTCGTGTAATTAGAGGAATGAAAATAATAGTTTATCAATTTGTTGTTCTTTTTTCACCTGTGATTTTATTTTATTACTCGTTTAAAGATTCTGTATTGAACTGAGGCTTACAATTTGAGGATGCAGGTCACGAAAAAATCATTTTAATCCCTAAAAATTCACAATGCACTTCTTGCCTTACTGTTTAGGCCTTCAGTAAATCATTTTTTTGTACATGAACATAATCTTTATGTATTTTTTCTTCAAACATATATCTTTAACACTAAAAAATTGTTATCCTGAACATTGAAGACTATCTTTAAAAAAAACCTGTTTTTTGAAGACAAAAATTGCAAGGAGCATGCACATGGTTGTCATTTTTCAACTATGGTTGGACTTGATCATGCAGTAATGGTTGTTTTTTGACCAATAATTAAATTCATAATGGATTATTTTGAGGCACTGTCATAATATTTGCAGAATATATTTCTGATTTCACTACTTTTGTCAAGTTCACATGGATTAATGGGTATTCTTGGACATTATCTAATGAATTTAATTAGCCATTAATATTTAGGTCAAATATTTAATTAATTTTTTCTGCTTCTCATCACGCACAAGGTTTCAATCATCTTTGGAAAAAGCTGAGGATAATGTCTCTTCACATTAGGTAATGGCAGTTCCCTAGATGACATCACATTCAATTGATATACATAACTGCAAGCCCCATTCTTCATAATAACGAACAAAGTAGTAAGCCAAATGAGATTTCTATAATGAAAAAGGTATTGAGTATGATTCTATCTTGATACAAAAAAATTTGGCCTCTCCACTGCTTCCTCCCCAAATTCCAAACAAGGACACTGAAAAAGTAAATACTTTCCAAAAACCTAGTAGAAAACAAGCACCATTTGTTGAGAATTTGGAGGACTTTCGGTTAATACAAATTCTCTTCTTGATAGTGACTTGTGACCTTTCTTGTGTTGCTTATGTATTAGTTAATATTTCATCAAGTTAATTATCAAAATGTACAGGACACAATTGTTAGGCAGGAGAAGCATCTTTTATTGTGGGAAGGTAAATCACAGATTTACCTTCCTTACATCAGAATTTATCATAACCCAGATGTTGTCACATAATATAGATTTACCTTCCAGGTGAACTTCAAGTATACACAAATATGATTTAGACTCATGGCATCAACATCATATAAAATTATTATCTTTCAATCTTCAAACTTCATGCAGAACGATCCTTTCAAAATCCGCATTGTATATTATCTTGTTGATCGCAGTTTTTTTCCATCAAATAGTTCAGGTTTGACTGTAATGTTTTCCAGACGAAGATTGATCTGCATCCTTTTTCATTAACTCGCATATTTTCAAACTTTTACTAATTTTCTCGTTATCTCTTTATAATCTGCACTAAACCCTTTTCATAATTCTGCATTTGAGTCCCTTTTGTTATCTGCACTAAATTTAGAGTCATCCTCACTTGTATCCGCACTGTAGACTAACGCAATATATGTGGTTTCCGTAATATTTCCGTAATCTCTACTGTGGTGTATGTTAGGGTCCCATGATTTAGCATATTGGTAGACAA
>JAXQQM020066519.1:0-66941 GCA_034641835.2 Pinus albicaulis | reverse complement strand
CGCAGAGACACAGACATACGTGGTTCACCCATGGCTGCCGTCCACCCCGAATAGCGCTCCTTTTTCTATTATCTCAAAAACATGGCAGACACAACCCGATGGTTATCACACAAAGACCCAGCAGATTAAAATTTGTTACAAGCATATCTACCCCTCCACGGCAGGTCGCCACCCTCCCTCACACCCAAAACCATCTACCATAGCTTTCATATCCCCTCATTCGCACTTCCCAAGCCCCAAACTCTAAACCCTAGCCTAATTCTGCAATTTTGGGCAATTTTCCTAGCTAGGACTGTGTAAACTTTCCTAGCCCAATTCCCTTACTCATTTCACTCCATTTCACTTCCTATACTTCCCTAAGACCCCTACACATCTCACTAAATTTCCCTACACCCATATCCCCTCCATAACCCACTTATTTTATCCCTTTTCTCCCTTCCCCTGTTTTGTCCTATTAGTGTTTTTCCCCTTGCAAACAATCAAATGGGGGAGAAGAAGTCTTAGAATAAGGGAGGCCATGTGATAAGACATAAGCCATTAACCACTCTTAAAATTATGTATTCACCACTATCCAAGCACTATTTTCTTTCATTTTTGTGAAAAATTTGAGAGAGTCAAATACCATGCCACATTGACCAAATTGTTTGCCACTCAAATAAAAAAGGATAAGGTAACAATTGCAGGGGTTACTTTCACTATATCAACTGATGTAGTAGATGAGGCCAGATGGATACCTAATCATGGTGAAAAATGGTTTAAGAACCAAGACCCAGACCTTAAAAATTACCAGTGTTATCTAAGAAGATATTATAAACAACACATGAAGAAGATTTTTCATGTTGGGCACCTCCTTGAGAAGTATACACCACTCATGAAGATAATCATGAAGTACTTCACCTATGAGGGAATATTTTCTAGATTATATGGGTATCATGTCAGACTTCTCATGCATTTCACAGGGGCAAATCCACTCAATTTTCCCTATTACCTATACAGAAGTTTGGAAAAGATGGAAGAAAAGGTTTAGCATAAGAAAAGCAGTCTTGAAAGCAGCCTCTTCCACCATGCTCTGATCAAAATCATTATTTTACACTAGCTTGAGAAGAATAACATCACTTTGGAAACTTTCATGTAGGAAGATGTCTTTTTGTCTTCTAGTCTAGCCCTAGTTCACCATCAGCACCATCTAGACATGTGGAGGTTGGATTACCTAGCGCAGTTTCAGTGAGGAGGAATATTGAGGTCACTGAAACATACCAAAGAGGAATAATGCTTGTGCTTTCTCCTCATATTGAGGAAGGGGCCAAGCCCACATCAGCAAAGCAGCAAACACCATTACAGCATGAGACATATATGCATGATGAGGAGCATAACTTTGACATAGTAGACTTGGAGGCCAGTGAAGAACATGAAAACCTAGAGAGGATCATCAAAGAAAAATATGCTCAGATCAAAGCTCTAGGACAATTTAGCAAGGGCTAATTTCATAGTTTCCTTCCTAGAGCAAGAAAACAATCAGTTGAAGGAAAAACAATTGTCTTTAGAGAAAAGTCAGTTTGGAGCTAGTATGCATGATGTGAAAGGAAAAGAACTGGTTGATAGTGAAGATTCATAGAAGCATGAAGAGCAGATGACAAGGAAGATGCCAAGGACCATGGGTCTCAGAAGAGAAATTCAGAAGGAAAAAGAGCAAAAGCCACCAGATGAGGAGTTGACTTTTGAAGAAAGAATAGCCTTGGAAATAAATGAAAACGGGGAGTTTTGGATTGAGAAAGTCAATATTCACTTGGAGAAGCTCCTTGAAAAGGATAACAGAGACAACAAGATGAGAAAATACATGGTTGATCACTACTATGCAAGAAATCATATTTGCAATGTCAATGTCAATCAATTTCAAGCAAAGCTAAAGGAAACCCAAAAAAGTCAAAAGGAGAAGGACAACTTGGAGATACTTTATGATGCTTCCCTAGTGGCATAACATGCCTTATGAGGCATCTTGGGACAATTTTGAAGAATTTTGGAGAAAATTTTGGTTTTTGAGAAATTTTGGTCAAATTTGGAACTTCTGAAAACCAATCATACTAGCAAAAGTGTAGCGTGGGCCACACTATGCTTTTGTTGGGGGGGTCCATTGGATGAAAAATCAGCATTTTTGGATTCCTCTTGATGATTACACCAATCCTAGTCATATTTTGAGCCATGCCAACCACTTTTGGGGGGTCACAATGCCCAAAAACATGCAAAAAGTAACCTTTCTGCCTTGTTTTTGGAGGCTTCGCTACGCTTTCTGAGTACTCTTGGGAGAATGAATATTTGGAGGACTAGAAGCCATATTTTTGAGTGCTTGATGAGCCTATCATGTAGCATACATCCATAGCTTTCCATATCATATTTTATATCAGTATTTGGACACCTGGAAGGCCTCCAAAAGTCAGTTTTCCCCAGCTCGCTACGCTTTCTCCAAGCTCGTTACACTTTCTCCAAGCTCGCTAAAAGTCATGTAATTGATGAATGATGATTTCATGAGGTGTAATTGACCAGGTAAATAGTAAAATAAGGTAGATACATGCTTTTTAATAAAATTTTGGTCAAATTTATCTAGTCTCCCATGATGAGGTGTGTTATCACTCTCCCCAACTTCCTAAGGCTGACAGTAGGATTGGAGAAAGGTAACCACAGACAAAAATTTAGGTCAGTTAGCTATCCCTAACCGGACCAGAGAGGGCTCTCTCTTTGTTACTTTGAAAATTCAAATGAATGGCAGAGTATCATAAGATTTTAGGCTAGATATGTAAGATTAAATGAGTAAAATTTGTTTGATATTTTGAATGCTGGATAGGAAAGTCAATGAATGGACTGTAGTGAGATTTTTAGGTCTGAAATTCAAGGTGAACATGCAGAGAGTGTGTGAGGAAATATAGTTATTTTTTCAACATATTAATTATTAATTAAGTATAGGATGAATATGGAGTATATTTTGAATGAACACTGATGTGAATTCATTCAATTTAAGAAGAAAATAAACATAGTATGGTGAATCTTGTCTAAACCAGAGCATGCATAACATGAATTCTACTCTCAAACTTACAAGATAGATGTATATGAATAACTAGACATGGTATTAAGCATAATATAATAATCAAACATGAGAAACATAGATGCTCCAAATCATACCACAAGTATCTCAACACAACTCCTATAAATTTGTCTTTGATTTCATTCCACCAGTTGATTACAAGAGATCCACTGCAAATAAAAACTATCCAACCCAAAAAAATACAAAATAGAGTCTACTTATATAAAATATAGAATATGACACTTCATCAGGTCGAAATTCCATCCAAAGTGTATCATAAATGAAAAAGATGAGTCATTTCCTAGTTTCTAGGGAGGTTAGAAACCATTCCCTGAATTTCAGCTATAAACAGAGTCTTTTTCCCTTACATTAATTACAAATTCCTTCATGATAGGAAGCTAAAACCAACCCAATAACTCTAATTAAAACTCATAGGACAGCATTGCCTCGAATTTGTGACCATTTCTGAGCTTGAAAAGTGTCCTAAGGAAATCCAATGTTGATATGTGACAATTCTAACTGAAGATTTCAAAAATAATTTGCAGAAGCGTAACATAACAATGGAGGAACTTTTGAGGAAATTTGATAAGTCCAAATTCACTTATGAAAAAATGATCAACTAGCCCTGTTTGTGTAGTTTCCAGAACATCTTGAATTTTTCAAAATGGACCATGGGAAGGCCTTCAAAAATATGTTCTCACGGGGTCTCTCAAAAGCGTAACAAAGGGTCCAAAAAGGAGGCATAAACATGAAAAATAGGTAGTTTTTGAGATTTTTCTCCCAAATTGTAGCTTTTCATGCCTTTATGGTTGTTGATATATGATTTAATAATAAATATACATCCATACATGTAAATAAATCACCATTTGGCTACCTCTAAAACTAAAATTCATAAGTGTCCATTACCCTTCTGCAATGAGAAATTTTCCAGAATTCTGCCAAAAATCATGTAAAATACCAAAATTGCTCCAAAGCTTTAAAAATTGGTTCTTTGACACCTGAAAGAGATAGGCTACATAGATAATGAAGCTTCAACTAATAAATCCAAGTTTTCTTTCTCCTTGTGCTTCATTTGCACCTCCTTAAGCCTCTTTTTCACTTGTTTCAACCTTATTTGAGAGATGGTATCTCTGGTACGATAATGACTTGTCATGTGCCTTTGTAGCGTGTTATCCTTTTTAGCCTTATTCAATAGCGTCTCCAGATGTTCATTAACTGTTGATATCCATAGCTCTCTATCCTCATTGATCTCCATGGAAATGAGCACATCATGCAAATGAAAAAGAGATTGCTCCTCTATCTGACATTTCACATCATTGTTACCAAGTGTAAGAAAACAACTGGTAGAATTAGGCACAAAAACTTGTCTCTTCCCTCTCTCATATGTGTGAGAAAATCCCACAACCCTAGGGACATCTGAAATCTGAATAAGCATGCTCGAAGATCCAATATCCATTGGTTGTGGTGATGATCTAATATGCAATACAGAAAGTGTTGCTGACAATCTCTCCAAGAAGTCTTCCCAGGTCATGTTTATGGAGGACAAGTGATGTAGCGCAATGATATTTATTAGGCCATGATGAAAGAGAATAGTATGGTGATCTTCCCTTATACTCTGAACCTTCTCAGCCATCTTAATCAAGCTAATGTATAAATAATGAGGAAAATCAAGTGTTTTCACTCTGGTAAAATGCATCAAAAGCATGATGGGATACCTATATAGTATGGAGAATCTTCCTTCGCATGTAAAATTAATTATAAAAATCATTAGAGAGGCATAATTTTTTCTGATATTCCTAAAAGGAAAAAGAAATTATGGATCATCTCTAGCATGAGGCGTTAGGAACTGCTTGTAGTTTTCAATGTCTAGGTCCATAGCCTTAAACCAGTGATCTCCATGAGAAGGGATACATGTAGATGAAGAAATTAGATTATATGATAAGCTTATATCCATACCTGCAAGAGTGACCTTTCCCATATTGTATTTGGTTGCAAAAAGGCTGGATAACTAAAGATGATACCCTCCTTCCATGAGCCTTTCACAAAATGTTAAACACTGAGTTATTTGAAAGCACCTTCTCGCCAATGGCGAAGCATTAATCTTGTGCATGGTGAATGGCTCAAGCCTTAGATGGTTCCCTCCTTTGAAGATATTCTTGTCACTTTCCATGGTGTTGGTCACTAGAATGATGAAAACCCTAGGATTTCAATGAAATGAGTGAATGAATGGAAATATGGAAAACATATTGTATGAAGGTGTGAGTTTGGTGGATGAAATGGAGGGCCTTGAAGCTGAGAAAAATTATAGAGAAAATTGAGTAGGTATTGTTGTGTGTCAGCATCAAGTTGAAGTTGGAATGAGAGAAAATGGATTAATGGAAGCTGTCAAAATGTCTAAAACATAGGAAATTCCCAATTTTGACTGTGAAAATAGCCTATGCAACAGTAGGGTACGTTCATGAGGTGAAATAGGGGTGATGGGGTTGAGAAAAAATCATCACAAAAAATCAGTGAAAAGGATGGTGCCTTGTCTCCACAATGAAACTAGAATGAAGTAAAATGGAGGAGTTTAGGTCATTCAAAACCTCAAAACACAGTCATTTTCCAATTTTGACTGTGGGAAAAAACTAGTAAAGAAGTGTTTTTTATTTTTGAGGGTCATGGAGCTTGAAAAAAGAAATGATAAAATTTCAGTGGGTAAGCTGACACCTTAGCTCCATAGTGCAAGTGGAATGAGGTCAAATGGAGGGGTTTAGTTCATTAAAAACCCTAAAACACAGTCACCTTAGTTTTGACAGTTTTGACTGTGTTAAAATAGTTCAGAATTTGGGGTTTTAATGGTTTGATTTATGTCATGGATGATGTGTGGGGATAGGCATATGTACATGGGCATGGAAGATGTAGGTTTATGGTTTTTGTGATAGGTTAGGGTTTATTTAAATGGTAGGTTGGTGTTTTTTCAAAAAAAAAAAAAATGAATATATGAACAGTGAGGACATGGAGAAGACATAAATGATTTATAAAAACAATGAAAATCTGACCCAAAACAAGCAAAATATGGAAACTTACCTTGTGAAGTAGCAATACCAAGGAATAGAAGTCGAAATCCTTGAATTTTTATAGGGTTTTGAGTTTCAAAACATTAGAATTAGCCACCTAAAAGAGCGTAACATTGTCCCTCTCTACACCACAGAAACATAACACTATGTTTACTTGCCACAAGAGTGTAACAACAGCTTTTTCTCACTCACAGAAACGTAATAATTGCCTTTCTTCACTCTCAAAAAAGTAACAACTACTTTTTTCTCCAACACTCATAGAGCATAACAATGGTTTTTTCCAACACTCATAGAAGCATAACAATGGGTTTCTCCAATGAATTTCGATGCGACAGAAACGTGACGAAGGAGCCTGATTAGTGAGAAACCAAGCCCAGAAGCATAACAGAGGAGTTTTTGGTGATTTTTAAAATGGTTTTAATGGGATTTTGAAGTTTGGATTGGATTTTAAGAGAGCGTAGAGTTTCTCTCTTATACGTGGAAAGGGTAACAATGAATAAAAATGAAGTTTACTCATCCTTTATAAACTTTAATGACCCTTACCTTTTCCCTTTGATTCTTACCAAAAACAATTGACCCTTTTGTGCTTTTGAAAGTGACTTTTTACTCCTTCACATGGGATGAAAAAACATATTTGATTTCCTTCATTCTCGCTGACTTTTGAAATTAACTTTTTAAACCCTTTATGCAACTTGGAAGATGACATGCTTGATTTTTCAAATGAGGTAAGAAGACATAGTAACACTCTTTGAATGCTTTGACATGAAATGTGACTTGAAATTTGAGCCATATGAAACAAGAGAGATGGCTTTATTTTAACTTCATAAACTTGCTTTCTCATTCACTAGGGTTTTATGGATGAAATGGAGGATTACTGCCTTATGTTCAGTGAAAAATTGAATTTTTTTCCGAAGGAAGGGTTGAACCTAGACTTGACTTAAATGAAATGAAATGACATAACTCTAGACCTTTTCAGTGATGATGATGGAGATGATAACCTTGAAACCAATTTATGATGGATATGACCTTGACAATGATGGTGGAGATGAATGAAATGAAGGTTAACAAACATGATTTATACCTCTTAAGTGACCAAAATTATTTTCTGAGAACTTGTTTGAAAAAAGTAAAAAAATTTGACCTATGACTTTGGGAAAACAACTGAAAGATTCATTTGATCACTGATATACCTGGGCTAACATTGGCTCCAGCTGGGGATGGAAACTCCTTCAGGAGGTGTCAAGAGCACCGTAGATCAAGTAGCCTTACCATTGGGTGGTGGAGTCAAACTAGACTTTGAAAAACTTTGACAAACTAGAAATAATGAACTAATTCTAGAAATGAATTTGACTAGAAAAAATTGACTTGAATCTGACTTGACAACTGACTGAAACTTACTTATGGCAGCAAGCCATCGGGATCTTAGGGCCTTCACCTCAAGCTTCAAATCCTGATGATAACCGCCCACCTACTGAAGATGTATATACAATCATGCGACATTATCCTTCCAGTATAACCAATCCAGCAAATGGCTACTTACTTGAATCCCGCTCACACTTTCCTCGAGCAGGAAAAAGGAACAAAAGATAGGCAACTCAAGTGTCCATTGTGTTGGAAATTGGGTTCAATGATCCTAGTGTGTTTCACAACATGTACTAACCACCTCTCATGGAACCTAAATCTAGTGATTGTAGCGAAGACTAACCGCAGTGCGGGTTGGGTCAGGCAGGGCATCCGCAGGAGTCTGAACGTGAGTTCAGGGCTCGTTCTGAAGTGACCAGGAGTTTGAATTGAGTGCGAAAATCTACAACAGGTGTTTATGGATGGGCTGAAGCTAATCATATATCTTGGAAGTGGTCTGGATAGACAGAGAGCTTGGGGGAAGGTATGAACTCATAGGCAGCAGGCGACTCGAGTGACTCGGCAGCACTTGGGCAGATTTATACAGGAAATTCCCAAGGTGAAATCTGATGTTGTAAATGATTGTTGTGGGCTAGTTTGATATTTGAAAAGCCTTTGCTTGGTAAAAAGGCTAACTTTCCTTGCCAAGGAGCAAAGGGGGTATTTTTTTGGATTGGAACTTATATTGTATTTTTATACTTTATGAAACATATTATCAGGCGGACTCATTATTAACAGGTAGTTTCCCCTCCCTTGTATGTATAGGTGTACATTGTGGATATGATGATGATGTTTATGTTTTTCGCATATTAAAATAACATTTTCCTAACTAATTTAACAAGTGTTGCTAAAGTCGTAGTCTACATACTTGAGTATTACGAAAATAGAAAGTACGGTAATGCCGCACACCGTCTATAACTGAAAGAGTCATTTGATCACTGACATACTTGGGCTAACATTGGCTCCAACTGGGGATGGAAACTCCTTCAGGAGGTGTCAAGAACATCATAGATCAGGTAGCCTTACCATTGGGCGATGGAGTCAAACTAGAATTTGAAAAACTTTGACAAACTGGAAATAATGAACTAATTCTGGAAATGACTTTGACTAGAAAAAAGTAACTTGAATCTGACTTGACAACGAACTGAAACTTACTTATGGTAGCAAGCCATCGAGATCTTAGGGTCTTCACCTCAGGTTTCAAATCCCGATGATAACCACCCACCCACTGAAGATGTATATACAATCATGCGATATGATCCTTCCATTGTAACCAATCCAGCAAATGGGTACTTACTTGAATCTCACTCACACTTTCCGTGAGCAGGCAAAAGGAACAAAAGATAGGCGACTTAAAGTGTCCATTGTGTTGTACATTGAGTTAAACAATCCCCATTTGTTTAATGACATGGACTAACCGCCTCTCGTGGATCCTAACTCTAGCAATTATAGTGGAGACTAACCGCAGTGCAGGTCGAGTCGGGCAGGGCGTCCACAGGAGTCTGAATGTGAGTTCAGGACACGTTATGAAGTGACCGAGAGTCAGAATTGAGTGCGGAAAGTTGAAAAAATTTTGTATTGACTATCCGAAGCTAACCATATAGCTGGGAAGCGGACTGGATACACAGAGAACTCGGGGGAAGGTCTGAACTCATAGGCAGCAAGTGACCCGAGTGATCTGAGTGACCTGACAACACTTGGGAAGATTTATGCGAGAAATTCCCAAGGTGAAATATGATGTTGTAAATAATTTTTGTGGGCTAGTTTGATGGTTGATAAGCCTTGTGGCTTGGTCAAAAGGCTAACTTGACTTGCCAAGGAGAAAAGGGGGTCTTTTGCTGGATTGGAACTTATATTGTATTTTTATACTTTATGAAACAGATTATTGGGCAGACTCATTATTTATAGGGAGTTGCTCCTCCCTTGTATGTATGGGCATACATTGTGGATATGATGATGATGTTTATGTTTTCCACATATTAAAAGAAAAATTTCCTAACTAATTTAACAAGTGTTGCTAAAGGCGTAGTCTACATAGTTGAGTATTACGAAAAGAAAAAGTATGGTAGTGTCACACCTCGTCTATAACATGGTTGGAAGACTAACTGCCCCTATACCTTTGGTAGTCTTTCAACCATGCTATATGTTGTCGACAATTATTTTCTACCCTAGAGACAACCTAGATTTTCTATAGACCAGTGCCTAGGACATCTTAGCATAGCAAGGAGCTCATAATATATCTTGGGTTGTCAATCCAAAAGCTCTCTTACTATCTCTTGTAAAACAAGGAAATTAGTTTAAATGGAACCAAACTCTCTCATAAGCTGATACAAAGATAAGAATACTGTAGGAACAGCATGCAAAACTCCAATACAAAAGCATCAGACAGTTAAGAGACAACTTACTGCAAAGAGGGCCGGTTCAAATAGTATGCCACAAAAATCAAATATCAGAAAGTGGATGCAGTGAGGAAAACATGAAGGAGATACTAGTTAACATGAGGCTAATACCCAGATACACAACAGAACCACATATGGGCTTATCCAACTAAGAATCCATACATGACAATGGCGTTTTAAAAGCACCCTCCTCAAGTAACTAACATAGCAGAAAATATGGATGAAATGAACATGGAACAGTATATCATGACTAGGCCTATTTAAAGCGCTTGACTAATCCAAGTATGGGCACCAACTAGGATGAATCCTTACTTAAGACCAGTGAGCCACTCGCATTCTAGAACATGACACAAGAAGATAAATAGCATGAAATGAGATATTATATTAACACATAAGAAAAGATTACATACTGTGGGATACCAAAGACCAAAATCCTCATTACAGATATAAATTTTCCTCACTGAGACCCTATGGGCTCTGAACCTTCATACAGAGGTTTTACAAGATGTATAAAAAAGCTTTTCACTGCACAGTTTGCTGATAGAAATCTGGAACCCTTACAATGTATTTCTTTATGGTTTTTATAGAAGAGATAGAAAGCCCTAGAGAATGGTGGTTGGTAATATACATTTAATGATTTAATTTAAAAGAAATTTGTAAGAAGAACCCGCCTATGCTGTTCGGTGGTGCTGAACTGGTGCGAGTACTCTGCTGCTATTTTATGAAATAAATGCTGAGGAAGAAAATCTCCTCATAAACAAGACAGAAAGAATAAAATATACAAATGTTCTGTACTTGGCCAAAAGAGAAAAATCTGCTGCAATAAAACCTTGAGGTTGTTGATGTTTGTGCATGGTACTCTCGGCCCCTTTAGCCCTAAACTGGAATTTGTATTTTTCAATGCCGGACACTGAGCTCCTCGATCTTCTGTTGATATTCTTTGTAACCTCATTTATGTTTTCCGCTACCAAAACCTGCCCCCTTTAAATTGCTCTGAGGAATTTGATAAATATCCATCTCGCTTCATTTAACGAAAGTCCTATCTGCGTATCTCTTCAGATCTTTTTCCTGCAATTCTACGTCTTCTGAATAATCCTTTGGAGTGCATTTGGCTTCTACAATGGAGGCTGCAGATTATTATCATCCTTCATCATTAAAAACCCTGCAAAATTCCACGAACACGTTAAGGAAAACAAGCATAGGGATGATGAATGCGGTTATGACCATGGAGTGGTGATGTAGACTGGGAGAAACCATAAGAAGAAGCAGGGTGGCAGCAGGAAATACAGTGGAATAGCGAAAAATGAGTCGGCGGAGGTTCAGGACACAAAGTCGTTACAACGCGATGAATGAATAGAATATGTAAATGGTGGAGATAGGAGGTGATGAACACGCGGATACATGACGAGGATGCACTTAAGGCCGGTGGGGGAATGACGTGAAGGTGGACATTGAGTGGTCAGCGGGACGTGCGAATGATTTCAGTCCACACGATCAGAAACGGAATCAATGGTTAAAAATCAGTCAGAGGGCGATGGAATGGAGGGCCCGAAGTACGATTGGCTTGGGTTAAGTCGCGTGCAACTCCGGAGGAGGACAACCATCGGATGGAGCCTCCGAGATCTGACGGTGGGGGTAGATTCCACTGCACGTCTATGATCGGAAGTTAATGCGTGAAATGGCATTGGTTTTGGGACGTACAGGGGGACATGCGTCATGCAGCGTGTGGAATCGCTGCCATTTGATAGGAAACAGCCAGCCCGGTGAAGGTGGTGCGGAATGAAACCGCCGGTTTTGAGCAGTGAACGGAGGTGCGGGGACCACCAAGGTAAGCAGGACTCCGCTCTGTCGATTGGTTCTTGATCCAACGGCTCTAGACGCGCCCGAAGTTTTAAACGTTAAGCTCCTTTCCGCTTGGCACCCGGTCTTGCGCCCGAGTCATATGGGGAATGAAACCAAGGGGCTAAGGCTGAAGGGCTAGGCCCGATATAATTTTAATTGCGGACTCAGGACTTTGGGTAGTGTATTTTTTAGTGGAAAGAGGCAACGATATGAAGAATATGAGGTTTTAGGCCATGATAACAGTTTTGAAGGATTATGGGGGAGTGTTAGGCCAAAAATTTAGGTCGAAGGGCTGATACGCACAACATCGGCTCCATCTGGGGATGGCATGTTCATCTTTGGACATGTTGAGAACTGGCAGACCACTGATCATTTCTGTGCTTACCTAAATACTCATCAAACCGAAACTGAAGAAAAATGTATATACAGTATGGTACATCAGGCTTGTTTTGCCTAAATCAAAATTGAAAATATGGCTTGAGGAATTGTCCATTTACAGGGGAGTCAAGCAGATCACCCAGTAGGTCTTCTAATACGAACGTGTTATTACCTTTCAGCTCTACAATCTTAAATGGGCCAAACCAAAGTGAATCAAATTTAGCATGTTTGCCCTTTTCAGCACTCCAGATATCCCATCTGAGAACCAGATCACCAATTTGAAATTTTCTGTATTTTGCATGCTAATCAAAGATGTTTTTCATCTTCTCCTGATATTCTGCTAACCTTTGATTCACCTGGTCTCATGTTTCCTCTAATTCCACCAATTGATTTATCCTTCTGACCATATCGTCCAGCTCTTCCTGATTTTCCTGCATGAAACGTGCCACTGGCAAAGCCAACTGCACAGGAAACACTGCTGCTCGTCCGTATACTAATTCATAAGGAGATTTCCCTGTTTCTCTCTTGTTGGTTATCCTATTCGCCCATAGATAAAACTTCAATTGGGAATCCCAATTCTTTTGATTCTCATTAATTGCCTTCTTCAAGGCCCTCACCAGAGTTTTGTTGGAAGATTCTGCCAAGCCATTCCCCTGCGGATAGTCAATTGGGAATCCCAATTCTTTTGATTCTCATTAATTGTCTTCTTCAAGGCCCTCACCAAAGTTTTATTGGAAGATTCTACCAAGCCATTTCCCTATGGATAGTAAGCTGTGGAGTGATTTAATGTAATATTATACTGCTGGCAGAAACTTACAAATTTATTGGACTTGAAGGCCTCTGCATTATCAGTTACAATTCTAGCTGGACAGCCAAATCTGGATATGATGTTCTCTTCCATGAATTTGATGATTACAGCATCTGTAGCATTTCTCACAGGAATGGCTTCCATCCACTTTGTAAAGTAATCTGTTGCAGTCAGTATTCATTTATGTTGGCCACTTGAAGGGGGATGTATTTCTCCAATAAAATCTAATCCCCATTGCTGAAATGGTTCATCTATATGAACTGGAATTAGTGGCAGAGCGGGCAGCTTTTGTCTCTCAGCAAATTTTTGACATTTATCACATGCTCTAACCCAATTAAAAACATCTCCAAATAATTTAGGCCAATAAAAACCAGCTCTCAGTATTTTATGTGCTGTGGCCCTCCAACTTTAATGACCTCCACAAATTCCCTCATGAAACTCCACCATTATATTTTCTACTTCATCCTCTGTGAGGCATAATAATAGTATGCCTGAAGGGTCTCTCCAATATAACTGACCATTGGCAACTATATACTTTTGTGATTTCAGCCTCAAAGCCCTTTATTTTGATTTATCATAGCTGGGTGGACAGCTGAGTGTTAAAAGATATTCAACTATTTCTTTGTACCAAGGACTGGTGAGATATTTTATGTGTATCTTTTGAGTGGCCATCTCTAGTCCATGCTGCTCTTCTCCTTTCTCAGACTCTTCATTCGCTATCATGGTCAAATTTATACCTAGAGCCTGATGATTTGATTCAAACAAAATTTTGGCTAACCCTTGTCCTTTAACCAGCTTAGTGGGTCTTATGTCCAAATCATATTCTTGTATTTTTGCAATCCATCTTCCCCTTTTTCCTTCATTGTCTCCCTGAACGAGGATGTCTTTGACAGCTGCTGTAGGAACATATGCAGTAATGTGGGATTGTAAAACATATGTTCTAAAGGCTTTGAGAGATTTCACTAGGGCATATGCCTGCTTTTCTAGTATGTTATACTTCAATTCTGCATCATGCAATACCTGACTGAAAAAGGCTATTGGCTGCTCATATCCATCTTCATTTCTCTGCAACAAGACTCCAGCTACTATATGAGGTGAAGCAAATGAAAATATCATAAACGGCTTTGTATAATCAGGCCCAGCTAGCACAGGAGCTTCAGCAAATGCCTGTTTTATCCTTGTGAATGCATCTCTAGATTCCTGGGACCATTTCACCTCACTGTTCTTTTTAAGCATATCAGTTATATGCCTAACTATTTCAGCATAGTTAGGAATAAACCTTCTTAGAAAATTAATTCGGCTTAGAAACACCTGTACTTATTTCTTATTCCTGGGTAAAGGAATACCATTTATGACTTCAACTCTCTTGGGGTCTATTTTCACACCATCTTTAGTTACAATGTACCCTAAGAGTTTTCCCTCATCTAATGCAAATAAAGATTTTTGAGGATTGAGGGAGAGACCACACCTTCTGCATTTTTCAAAGGTTCTCTGCAAGTGCTGAATGTGTTCAGTATCATCCTTTGAAAATACTGTGATATCATCCAGATATACCACCAGAAACTTGTCCTGCTCTCCAACAAAAGCTATGTCCATTGCCCTCTGAAAAGTAGCTCCTGCATTAATTAGCCCAAATGGCATCCTGGCATACATAAATGTACCCCATGGTGTTGTAAATGCAGTTTTCTTCTGATCTTCTGGGAAAACAGCCACTTGATTATAACCAGAAAAACCATCCATCATAGACATTCTTGAGGCTCCTACTACTTTTTGCAGGATGTGGTCCATCTTAGGCAGTGGATAATTATCCTTTAAAGATGCTCTATTTAAGTTTCTGAAATCTACACATAGTCTTATTTCTCCATTTTTCTTTCGAATAGGAACAAGGTTTGCTACCCATTCTGAGTATCTCAATGGCACAATTATTTTGGCCTTCAGCAGCTTTTTGATTTCTTTTTCAATAGAGGGAAGCAACAGAGGATTTATCTGCCTGAGCTTCTGCTTATAAGGCTTTGCATCTTCCCTCAAAGGAATTTTATGCTGCATTATACTAATATCAAAAGTTTTTAGGTCTTGATAAGACCATGCAAATACATCCTTGTATGACTGAAATAGTTTCAAATATTTTCTCTTGTATTCCTCTAAAACCTTCTTAGATAATCTTACAATTTTGGGCTCAGCATTAGTGCCCAAATTCAAGTCTTCTACTTGATTTTCTTCTACTATTTTATTATGCTGCATGGAACATCATTTTTGTCAAACAATCCTTCTAGAGGCACCAGCCCTCTAGGTATCACGTTTCCTTTCAGCTGCAGCACTTTATTACCTGCTACTTTTTCTTCCCATTTGTTTTCTACAATATTTGCAGCTTCTCCTTCTTCATTGTCATCAATCTCCATATTAGAAAACTCCCCCACTGTCTCCAAGAATCTCTTCATTTGTTCATCATCTTCAAACACCTGCCAGTGGTTAATATTATCTGGGATAGATGGTCTATATCGTACCTCAACTTCATACCTCAAAAGAGGGTTCTGAGGAGGATGGAATGTACTGGTAGCCACAGCAAGAGAATCTGTCATTCGATTCTGCTCCCGGGGCATGAACTGTATGTTAAAGGCTGAAAAGAAATTCTCCACCATGTCCCAAACTTCATTTCTATATGCCCTCAGCCGAGGATGCTTAGTTTGACATTGATTTCTGACTTGCCTAACAACCAACTCAGAGTCTCCCATGACTTTTAAACTTTGTATGCCCATATTCTTGGGTGTCTATAATCCCATCAAAAGTGATTCATATTCAGCTACATTATTGGTAGCCTCATATTCCAATTTCAAGGATAGTGGGACCCATTTTCCTGTAGGAGAAATTAATAATACCCCAGCTCCGTTTCCTTCTCTAGAATTTGCCCCATCAAAAAGTAAAGTCCAGATTCCAGCTTCATAATTTTCTGAAGGCTTCTCATCCTTAATTTTGAAGGAGGATTCATGCACATAATTTTGATCTTCTTCTAGCATAAAGCATGAAAAATCTCCTTCTTTACTATAGACTGGTGAATTTTCAGAGTTATCGGCCTTAGTAACTACCTTGACAAATTTAGTCTCTCTGTATAACCTCCTCTCCTGTCCACCAAAAACTGGGATGGTAGCATATGTTAAATCTAGTTTAATTGACCCACCAATTTTTGTACCCCAGGACCTTGACAGCAACATGCCAAAGCGGGTTGGGATATCAACCACCACAATGTCCATGACCACACTCTTTGCTGGAATTTGGGCCAAATTGACCACTAAATATTTAATCATCCCCAAGCATTTGACTCTTTTCGAATCAAATAAATAAAGGTCTTTATATGGGCGTGTGATTTGCAGTCCTAGTTGTTCCATGACTGACAAAGGCATAAGATTATGGGAAGCCCCAGAATCTAGCATACAATTGTGTAACAACAGGTCATGAATAACTAAAGACACGTAAAAAGAAGGAGTAGAAGGGTCCACCTCCTCAACATGTGGGCCAAAGACTACTAGGGGTCTTTCTTCTTGAAGGTTTAAACTATCAGGCACAATTGATATTTCAGGAGGAAGCATAAAAGAAGTAACTTGAGACTGATATGCAGGTTGTTTTAGCAACTCGGTCAAGGGGACTGGAATTTTAATTTTCTCAAGTTATTTTTGCAGACTAAAATCAGGGGGATGCTTTTCTATTACGAATTCTTTAAACTCTTTATTTTCAGCTGGAAATTTGACCTCTCTTGACACTGAATCGGCATTGGGAGGACTGACTACTTTTGAAGAAGAAGGAATCTGATCATTAGGCTGTAGGGAGTATTTAGAGGAATATTACCTTTTTCTGTGTTTCTCTTTGTTGTTGATTCCCTCTGAGCAGGTACCTCCTTCTGAGGTGGCTCCTCTTCTTGATCTTGAGTTCGGGTCCTCTTATTTGAAGATCTGAGATCATATTTTACATTGAATTGTGCTTGCATGAAATCAAAAAATTGTTTACAATAATGATCAATCTTTATTTCTTCTTCTTCTTCTTGCAATGGGCATTCCATTTCGTTGTTGTTTGAAAACGCAAAATTTGAATCTTCTAGTTCATAAGCAGCGTCTTCAATGGAGTCATCTGCTGGAACTTCCAGGTACAGTGGGTGGGATACCTGATCTTGCTACTCCTTTGCTTCCCTTGGCAATATTTGCAGGGGTGGTCTCTTGTACTGGGGATTGTATCCTCTGTTTGGAGCATTATAGAAATTCTTGGAAGCTGTATTCTTAGCCTCCAACTCAAGCTTGACCATCTTCTTAACCATCTTACTTATTTCATCCATCTTATCTGCATCCTTATCTTGATTAGAGGTGGAAACCTCTTCTTTGCCTCTCCTCCTAGTTTCCTGTTCAGCTTTTCCTTTTAATTTTTCAGTGGAGGAAAATTTTGCTTCTAGCTCAAGAGCATCTGACTGAGCATCATCTAAGGTAGCAGGTTTTCTTTCCCTGAGGGAGAAACCGAAATCTGAGTCAAAATCTGCAATGAAAACAACTTTTGCAGCATTCTGATGAGGCTTCATATCAGGAGGCACGCTCAAATATAGCTTATTAAATATTTTGATAAACTCTACCACTCCCTCATTGTGTTTCTTCTTCAGAGTATTAAACTCGATAAGACACATCCCATGATCTTTCTTTTCCCCCCATTTCCTGAGAAAATTATTCTCCATGTCATCCCAGGTGGTTACTGAATGGTTTCCCAATGTCTTGAACCATTTTCTAGCTTCACCATCCAAATATTGCACAAACAATCTCAAGACCACATCCAAATGTTATACATTTAAGTTTTCTGCAAAAGAGCAGAAAGCCTCAAGATGTTTTTGAGCGTCAATATCATTTTCTCCATTAAATATAGGCAAAATCTTCAAATAATCCTGTGGCATATCATTCAGCACTTGGGGTAAGGCCAGTGGAGCGTATTTGTTCAATAGGAAAGCAGGAACATTAGCCATTAGAGAAGGTGGGGGTTGTGCAAAAATTTGATGTACAAATGAAGGAAGGGGAGGAGGAGGAAGTGGAGTATGTATAACAATAGGAATAAATTGCACAGAAGCTTGAGGTGTAGATGGGAATAGTTCACGGTTAACATCAGCTACTTCTGTGACTTCTTTAACTTCTTCAGCCTCAGGGGTAGGATGAGGGTTATCTTTGGTTCTAGCACTTCCATTGGGTGGGCTACCTGAGTAATATTCGGGATTTTCCTCAGTGGAGTTGAGATTTTCCACTGGGATTTCCTGAGAAGAAGAGGATGGATGATCTTCTACAGAATATTCAGGGACTTCAGCATGGGCTGATTGTCTTTCTTTCCAACTTCTTCTATGAATAATCTTCTCTGGGTCAGATACAGAGGATGTCTTTAAATTAGAGGAATCTGACCTCAAATGTGGCTTACGAGGAACCATGACTACCAATAGATTTATCAAATAAAGAACAGTGGAGTCGCCAAGGTGAGAGATACGTAACTCTTCAACTCTCTGTGCTCACCTGATTAGAGAGTGAATATGATTTGTTGAGGCCCAGGGAAACTGATATTCTCAAATTCGTCCCCGGCAACGGCGCCAGAAAGATGTTGTAGACAATTCCTGTCACCCCTAGAGACAACCTAGAGTTGCCATAGACCAGTGCCTAGGACATCTTAACATAGCAAGGAGCTCATAATATAGCTTGGGTTGTCAATGCAAGAGCTCTCTTACTATCACTCACAAAACAAGGAAGTTAGTTTAAATGGAACCAAACTCTCTCAGAAGATGATACAAAGATAAGAATAATGTAGGAATAGCATGCAAAACTCCAATACAAAAGCATCAGACAGTTAAGAGACAACTTACTGCAAAGAGGGCCAGTTCAAATAATATGCCACAGAAATCAAATATCAGAAAGTGAATGCAGCGAAGAAACATGAAGAAAATACTAGTTAGCATGAGGCTGATACCCAGATACACAGCAAAACCACATATGGGCTTATCCAACTAAGAATCCATACATGACAATGGCGTTTTAAAAGCACCCTCCTCAAGTAACTAATATAGCAGAAAATATGGATGAAATGAACATGGAACAGTATACCATGACTAGGCCTATTTAAAGTGCTTAACTAATCCAAGTATGGGCACCAACTAGGATGAATTCTTACTTAAGACCAGTGAGCCACTCGCATTCTAGAACATGATACAAGAAGATAAATAGCACAAAATGAGATATTATATTAACACATAAGAAGAGATTACATACTGCGGGATACCAAATACCAGAATCCTCGTTACAGTTATAACTCCTCCTCACTGAGACCCTACAGGCTCTGAGCCTTTACACAGAAGCTTTACAAGATGTATACAAGAACTTCTCACTGCACAGTTTGCTGATAGAAATCTGGAACCCTTACAATTTATTTCTTTCTGGTTTTTATAGAAGAGATAGAAAGCTCTCGAGAATGGTGGTTGGAGTTGGTAATATACATTTAATGATCTAATTTAAAACAAATTTGTAAGAAGAACCCGCCTATGCTGTTCGGCGGTACTGAACTGGTGCGAGTACTCTACTGCTGTTTTATGAAATAAATGCTGAGGAAGAAAATCTCCTCATAAACAAGACAGAAAGAATAAAATATACAAATGTTCTATACTTGGATGAAAGAGAAAAATCTGTTGCAATAAAACCTTGAGGTTGTTGATGTTTGTTCATGGTACTCTCGGCCCCTTTAGCCCTGAACTGGAATTTATATTTTTCAATGCCAGACACTGAGCTCCTCGATCTTCTGTTGATATTCTTTGTAACCTCATTTATGTTTTCAGCTACCAAAACCTGCCCCCTTTAAATTGCTCTGAGGAATTTGATAAATACCCATCTCTCTTCATTTAACGAAAGTCCTATCTGCATATCTCTTCAGATCTTTGTCCCGCAATTCTACGTCTGCTGAATAATCCTTTGGAGTGCATTTGGCTTCTGCAATGGAGGCTGCAGATTCTTATCATCCTTCATCATTAAAAACCCTGCAAAATTCCACGAACACGTTAAGGAAAATAAGCATAGGGATGATGAATGCGGCTATGACCATGAAGTGGTGATGTAGACTGGGAGAAACCATAAGAAGAAGCAGGGTGGCAGTAGGAAATACAGTGGAATAGCGAAAAATTAGTCGACGGAGGTTTAGGACACAAAGTCGTTACAGCGCGATGAATGAATAGAATATGTAAATGGTGGAGATAGGAGGTGATGAACACGTGGATACATTATGAGGATACACGTAAGACCGGTGGGGGAATGACGTGAAGGTGGACATTGAGTGGTTAGCAGGACGTGCGAATGATTCTGGTCCACACGATCAGAAATGGAATCTATGGTTAAAAATGAGTCAGAGGGCGATGGAATGGAGGGCCCGAAGTACGATTGGCTTAGGTTAAGTTGCGTGCGACTCCGAAGGAGGACAACCATCGGATGGAGCCTCCGAGATCTGACGGTGGGGGTGGATTCTGCTACATGTCTATGATCGGAAGTTAATGCGTGAAATGGCAGTGGTTTTGGGATGTACAGGGGGACATGCGTCATGCAGTGTGTGGAATCACTGCCATTTGATCGGAAACCGCCAGCCCGGTGAAGGTGGTGCATAATGAAACTGCCAGTTTTGAGCAGTGAGCGGAGGCGCGGGGACCACCAAGGTAAGCAGGACTCCGCTCCGTCGATTGGTTCTTGATCCAACGGCTCTAGACGCGCCTGAAATTTTAAACGTTAAGCTCCTTTCTGCCTGGCGCCCGGTCTTGCGCCCGAGCCATATGGGAAATGAAACCAAGGGACTAAGGCTGAAGGGCTAGGCCCGATATAATTTTAATTGCGGACTCAGGACTTTGGGTAGTGTATTTTTGAGCAGAAAGAGGCAACGATATGCAGAATATGAGGTTTTAGGTCATGATAACAGTTTTGAAGGATTATGGGGGAGTGTTAGGCCAAAAATTTAGGTCGAAGGGCTGATATGCACAACATGATGCATATGTACATGTTCCAAAGGAGAAAAGGACTAAGTTGGATAATAAATCTGAAAGGTGCATCTTTATTGGGTATAAGGATGGTTTAAAGGGTTACAAGCTTTGGAACCTAGAAACAAGGAAGGTTGTGTACAACTGAGATGTGGTGTTTAGAGAGGTGAAAGATGTTGTTACACATGAAATCCTATGGAAGGAACCTGATAATATAGAGTTTGAGCTAAAGGAGGATGAATCAAACTCTATAACAGAAGAAGATTCAGAAGAGGAAGAGCCACAAACCCCAGATTTGAGAAGATCAGTTTGGGAAAGAAGGCAACCAAAAAGGTATAGTCCATCTGCTTTTTGTTCGGGTTTTGCCTTAACTATAACTGATGATGATCCCATAACTATCAGGGAGGCAGTAGATTCAGAGGATGGAAAACTCTGGAAGGAGGCCATGGTTGATGGGATGGCATCTTTGCATAAAAATGAGGCATGGGATTTGGTGGAGTTGCCAGCTGGAAGGAAGCCCATCGAGAGAAAATGGGTGTTTAAAAAGAAGATGAATGCAGAAGGCAAGGTGGGGGGAAATAAAGCTAGGTTTGGTGACAAGGTTTGTTCCCGGTGCGGGAATTGATTTTGGTGATATTTTTCTTCATTTGCCAAAGTTGCTTCTATTGAATTACTTTTTTATCTGTACTAACGCATGATATTTTGAATAGAACGGATGGTTGTGAAGACAACATTTCTTTACGGGGATCTAGAAAGAGAATCTACATGAAGCAACACCGAAGGCTTTATGGTGAAGGGTAGGCGGTGTGCGAGTTGAAGAAGTCTGCGCGTGGGTTAAAATAGTCACCAAGGATGTGGTATCAGAAATTTGATACCTATATACGGTGACTTGGCATCACTAGAAGCAAGGAGGATCACTGTGTTTATTTTAAATTAATTGGTGACTGTGTTATTTATTTGGTCTTGTATGTGGATGATATGTTGTTGATTTGAAATGACAAAGAAATTATCTAATATTTGAAGACCCAACTATTCTCCAAATTCGACATGAAGGATCTTGGTGCTGCAAACTGTATTTTGGGCATGGAAATTAAGAGAGATCGGGCAAACGAGGCTACGGTTAAGCCGAGGAGGTAATATTTGAGACTGTATTACCCCCGAGTTCAATATGCGAGGATAGTAAGCTGGTAAAGTGTTCCTATTCTGTGGAAGTGCGTGATTTCTGCTTGAAGCAAGTGTCCCAAGATACGAAGAAAAGAGAACATGTGTCCCCATGTTCCATATGCAAGTGCGATGCGATGACACCGATGTATGTAATGGTGCATACTAGACTAGACATTACACATTAATGTGGTGGGAAGTATTGCTTGAGGTTGTCAAACCCGAGGAGGAACGTTGGACAACGGTGAAGCGGGTTTTCGGTTTACGTGGCACTGAGCAGTTATGGCTTGTGCGCAAGGAAGACCAAGATTAGAAAAAAATTTTGGACATTCGTGGTTTTTATGTGGTGAGGCAGAATCTGGATTGAAAGATCTGAATGGGTGTGTGTTTGGCCTATTTGGAGGAGCGATCGAGTTGGATGAGTAAAAGATAGTCTGTAGTGGCTCTTTCAACTATAGAGGCTGAATACATAGCAGCCACTCATGCAAGCAAGGAAGAATTTTGGTTGCAGAGATTTTTTTCAAGTATGGGGTTGGTGCAGCAAGCTATAAGGATATATTGTGATAGCCGAAGTGCAATTTTCTTGGCTAAGAACCCTGCTTATCAGTCAAAGACAAAGAAAATTGATGTTCAATATCACTTTGTGAGAGATATGGTTGAGGCTAAAAGGGTGTTGCTGGTAAAGGTGGACACTTTAAAGAATGTTGTAGATGCATTGACGAAGTCTGTAAGCACTCATAAGTTCTCTTGGTGTAAATAAACAATGGGTGTTACAGAACTGGGCTACTGACTAAGCTCTCTTGTGGCCCCCTACGGAAAGAAACCAACAAGTGGGAGAATGTTGGGTATGTGTTATGTTACTCGCAGCTAGCCCTACCGATTTGTATGTTGTGCGCGCGACGGGGGGGTTACGGGGGGGGGCGGTAGCCCCCCCATCGAGGTCTAGCGACACCTGCGGGTACACCGAATCTGCGGTCCCCACTCATCGCGAGACCACCGTGTTTTGTGCATGGGTTTGCACATGGTTTTGGGGCATGATGGTTTTTTTCCTCTGGTATTTTGTAGATCCGGTCAAGGGAACTACAATTATGTTCTAATCCAGGTTTAATGGATTGGGGTTTATGAATGCTTCAACATGTATATATATGTGTTGTAACACTAAAAAGGAATATACTGAAAAATTAAGCTGGTAGTCCCAATTTGGGATCCAGGGGAAAATCTCTGTGTACATATGTTTTATGTTTTATTCTCTCGTTATTGTTTTTTTTTTTTTTAAGATTCGTTTGCAGATAATTTTTGTACAGGGTTAAAACCGGGAGTGTCGAATCTGGGGGGACGTGTGAGGCTTTCCACTCGCCCACTATGTCTGTTTTACTTTCTCTTTTCCTTTACCTGTGACTGAGGTGGAAAATAACTCCTCTGCTATGGGGGTTACTTCTCAAACTTCATCAGATCCCTCCTCTTCAGACATCATCTCAGGTGGGGGGCCAATGGGGTTGGTAGCAGGCATCCTAGCTTGGAAGATAAATTTAGCAGTGCGACCGTCAGATGCTATAGTTTTAGTAGTCATGAGGATAGCCATAAGACGATATATATTAGAGTATTCAAAGACCAACAAGCTAGAACAAAATGTGAGCCCCGTGGTTTGAACAGTCCCCATGTTATAGCCACCCTGAGGGAAAACCAGCTCATAGATCCTTAATTGTCCTTCATCATTATGGAAACGGTAAGAAGTCCTCGTAAGTCGCCATATTAATTTCCTATAACCCTCTCCCTCAAAAAGAAAGCTTAGTTTCCCAAGTGCCCAATCCATTCCAATGGCTAGTTTTTCCCACTCCGTATCCTACCGACACAAATAGCGCACCCCCTATGCATCATCCCTGTTCCTGCATTTCTATGCACCAACCCTGCATGTAACATTTGTGACACAGCTACTCTGGCCATATATTCATTTGATCAACATAGAGGATTCCTGATAGGGATTAAACCGACTTCCATTAACATATCCTCGCATCAGATCATTGCGCAATGTGGCTAACTAGATGGCTCCTCTGTCGGTGATTTCCTTTACCATATAGGACCTAACCAGTGATGGCAGAACTTCCCCGAGTGTTTCACAAACTAGATATCATATATCAGGACCAATTCTCCTTCCAAAAAGACCTTCTACCAAATATGTCTATCATGCCATGATTTTTCCCGCGCCTTCTGAACCTGTTGGTGGAAGTGGGCTACAAACTGGTCTTACTCCAACGCTACCACCTACGCCAATCATTGCTCCATGATGTCTGGGTCCACGATTTTAGTGAAGGTCGAGATGCATATACTAGGGACAATGTATTCCATATGCATAATAGCTTCCTTCCCATAAACCATGTGAAAGGGTGTTCGTACCGCGAGATTTTTATACGTAATTCTATATGCCCAGAGTACGCAGGGGATGCACACATCCCAATCACTTCGTTGTGTGTTAAAAACTTTGGTAAGCACTTGTTCCAAAATTTTATTGAATTATTTTATAGCTCCATTTGCCTGGGGATGGTATGGGGTGCTTTTAGCGTGGTGGATTTGAAATTCTTCTATTAGAGCTTTAATTGTTTCATTGACGAAGTGCATTCCTATGTGACTCATCAAGGTTTTTGGGAATCAAAACCTTGTCAGGATATTCTCAAAGATAAAGTGTGTCACCGTATCTAGAGTGCATCCCTTGACATATGTATCCTTTGCCCACCTATTAACGTAATCTATGGCCGTAATGATATACCGAGCACCTGTCTTCTATCCGGCGAGGTTAATGGGGCCTACAATGTCGATGACCCATTTTTCAAGTGCTTGCATGGCCATCTACAGCTGCAGGGGCATCTCATCCCGTCGTGAGGGATTCCCAATTCATTGGCATGTGCCACATGCCTGATAATAGTTACGCGCATCTATGTGTATTGTGGGCCACTAGAATCCAGCCCATAATATCTTCTGCCCAGTGGATTTACCTGCATAATGACCTCCCGTGACTCCCCCATGATCCTCGGCTAGAATAGTCAGCCTTTCATGCTTGAGAACATACCTCCACAGTACCTCATCCACCCCCAACTTGTAGAGCTGACATGCGATGATAGTGAAGTCGGCTACGTAGGTGACCAAAGCTGACAAAGTGCTCGTCACTCACCTTTATAGCAAATAGTTGTGCATCAGGAAAACCTTCATTGAAGTTAGTTGGATTTTCATCGTTCTCAATTCGGGATAAGTGGTCTGGTCTGGCATTCAACCTCCCTGGCTTTACAATAATTTCAAATTCATACTCCTAAAAAATCAATAACCACCGACAGATTCCCCCCCCCCCAAATATTGGCTTATTGACCAGGTATTTCAAGGCCGAGTGATCTATGAACATCTTGAAGTACCCGCCTAGTAAATAGTGCCTATATTTCTACAAGGCATATATCATCACTGACCCTTCTCGTTCTGTGGTAGAATAGTTATGCTCCGCACTGGACAGCTTTCTGCTAGCGAAAGCCACTAGGTGATCTATATCCCCTTCCCCAGGCTGCACCAGGACATCCCCTAACATAATCCTTGATGCATCCACATGGACATGGAAGGTTTTAGAACAATCTAAAAATATTAAGATAGGTGTAGTCACCATTTTTTCTTTTAGCAGCTCAAAAATCTTCTGACATTCGTCATCCCAAAAGAACAACACATCTTTCTTTAGCAACTTCTCCATTGGCACAATGATCAAAGCGTACCCGTGTATGAACTTTTGGTAATAACCTCTATGACCTAGGATGGATCATAGCTATTTTTCTGTGGTCAGAACTGCCAAAATAATGATAATCGCGATCTTAGATGGGTTCATCATCAGCCCTTGCTGACAAACCACATGTCCTAATAGAATGCTGAATCGAACATAGAAGATGCACTTCTTGATGTTCAACAAGATTTGGTTTTCTGCAGGCGTCCAACATCATGCACAGGTTTGATACAAGGTTTTTTACTAGCCCGAATACCATCCAATCATGAAAATAAACTTCTAATAACTTGTGCATGAATTCCTTGAACACTACTACAACAAATCACAAAAATATGGTAGGTGCATTCTTTAACCCAAAGGGAATGACAGTGTACTAAAAGAAGCCCCATTCTATCACAAAGGTTGTCTTGCTGCAATCTTCAGGTGCAATACGTATCTGGTGGTACCCTAAGAATCCATCAGTAAATGAATATGCCTCATGTCCTCCTACATTATCCAGGATTTCATCAGAGAATGGCATGGGGAACGGATCATGGATGCAGGTGTCATTTAGCTTGCGTAGGTTTACACAGATCCTTATTTCTCCCTTAGTCTTTTTTTCTTGGACTACCATGGGGCTTAGCCACTCGGATTGCTCGACTAGTTCAATAATACCTGCAGCCACCATTTTTTCTAGTTCCTCCTTAACTTCTTCTTGTATTTCAGGTTTAGGCGATAATGCCTTTGTTTAACTAGGCGCGCATCCGGCTTCAATGTTATCCTCATAACTCTCATATCGCCCAAGATTCCCTTAAGTTTTGAGAACTTGGTTGGAAACAGGTCCTGGTATTCAGTTAGCAGCTCCACGACTTTCCCCACCATTCCATTATCCCAGTAGTCCCCAATCTTGGCCATATTGGATTGTTCTACCTAGCCAATATTAATTTATTTCAGTTTCAGAGGTTTGGTAACATCAATTATTTGTAGAGATGGACCTGCAATAGCCTATTCCCCTTCCAATTATGTGATACTAAGGTTTCGGGGATCTTCCTCACATGCTATATCAATAAATTTCTACAGTTTATGACATCCTGTAGCTGCGCATCCCAATCTAGTGCAACATATTCTAGCCTCGAGTGGTTTCCACTGAAGACCAACGCATTGATGTCCTGCAAGGCTTCGTCAAGTTTCTTGGTACCTCCTGTCAGTCCAAATGTTTGTACAAAGTCCTCAACCATCGTACTCCAATGCCTGGTACGTTGATGTAGTTGCGTGTCCAAGTACCAGGAGGTTGTGATTGGCCCCAATGGGTGAACAAACCTATGGAACCATTCATTCTTTGCAGCCTTATCTACGTCTTATAACCAAGGAATCACATGTCTGCGCGGATCCCCTTGCCCTGAGAAGAGTTCTATTGGTGGGTTAGTTGGTCTGCAGAATCGTAACATCAGCATCCTACGACATTCTTCCCAGTCTCAGAAGTTTATTTTATGGGTTTACCACCAGCGTGCAGGGCATGTGTGCATGGCCAAGCCTAGGGCCCAGACTTGTTGTTCCTTAGGAACACTTGCCTCAATTGCTGCCAGGAAATCATTAATATTAATAGAGTCATCGAGATGGGACAATTCTCTTACCTCTAAAGAAATACATTGGAAGTTATTCATGATTTTAAGACACCTTAGGGCAGATACATCGTGCAATCAGTTTTTCTAGTCTTCAATTTCCTTGTCTGAGTCAATTAAGCACTCACTATATATTTCCCAGCATAGCACACCGTTAGCTGTGTGGTTGATCCAATCGTCATCTGAGGCAGTCAATTTGTATATATGATCAGCATCATCCTTTTCTTGAATTGACTCTATATATCGTTTTCCTTCTACTTTATCTAGCAAAGCAATTACCCTTGTGCCCTTGTTTTCAAATATCATACTTCTCCTCTTTAAATTAATAATACCTCCCATGTTAATAACCCAATCCAGACCAAGGAGCGCAGGATAATGGTTTGCGTCTTCTACTATCTAGATTACCTCAAAATCTGCATGGACTGTGATGCCTACAATATCTACTACTACCTTGGTCAGCCTTCCTAGTGGGATAATATTCTGCTGATTAGCCATCCATAGCTGAATAGTCAACCATTCCAGCCTAGGTTCTCCCATGCACTACTAGGTATGATTAGGTAAGACATTAGCATCTGAACCTAAGTCAAGAATAACTTGGTCCATTTCATATTCCCCATTCTGCGTAATCATGTGCATCTCTTGTCTCGCCCTCTTTTTATTTTTTGTCTATCTTATTCATTGTCTTTACTTCATGTTGAGGATCAATTCTTCCTGTGCAGTTGTCTATTAGGGCTTGGATATTTTCTACAACATTTTGGTTGTGTAGCAGCTTCATACAACCCTAGAGGAATGGTTTGACTGCCTCTTCTTCCCTTGGATCTAATGGCCCCCTGGTTGGTGTTTCATCTTTAGTTACCTCCTTCCACATTTTGATGAAGGTCTCTTTTTATCTTTATAGGTTTACACCTTCTGCTCTATCCTCATTCCTTCAGATTATGGCTCAGCTTCCACCTCTTCCTCAGCCCCTCCTGTGGAGATACCACTACGTATGATTACATTTATACTTGGCCCATCGTCTCGTTGTTTCGCCTTAACTCTTTGCACATTCTGTGTAGGTGTTTGTTGTTTTTCTTGTATTTTTTCTATTATCACTAGGAAGTCTTCAATGACGTGGTCGAAATTTCGTCAATATATACAAGACTGGAATGTCGGATCTGGGCATTTGCGTGCGAAATTTCCTACATCTCCATAGTTATAAAAAATCAACTGTCTACGTCCTCGACCGACACTTTCCCCTCTTCCTCGTGTGGGGGATCCCACCCACCCTAATGGAGATAGCAGTGATGAGGGATCAACCTGAACCCTGTATAAGTTTCCTCTATCTACCATAAGGTCAAGGGTTTGGCAGTTTTGTTCATCATGGCCTACCGATGAGAAAAACCTGCATCACTGCTACTTTAATTCTGGTACATATGCACCCAACCACGGGCAATGATCCGTGTTGTGTCTTCCTACTACTTGACAGTCTGCACACCATAGCATCAGGCTGCTGGGGCCAGCCATTTCCGTCGGTCGCAATGGGCTCGAACCCCCAGCCTGCATGTAGTCCAAGACCAGTGGACATTGATCCTTGGAGTGACCCGGTCCCTTACAACGTATGCACCAAACATCTCGGCTCGCTTCCTTACCATGGTCATTTCGAAAAATTTGAATTTCCAAGTGAATTTCCTCCAATTGGTTCAAGATTTGAAGATCCACGAACTGCATATCGTCCTTGGGTGCAACTTCTAACTTCATGGCTATCTCTAGTGGTTCTTCTTGATATCCAATCTTTTGTTGTCCCATGGGCCCACACAACTGTGGTAACAACATAGCGATGAATCATTCTTTGTGTTTCCATTAAGGGAATTTTGAGGTCTAAAATGGGCCTCCTAAGGAAATTATAAAATAATAGTGGAAAAAATCAAATAAGATTTGATGACATCATCAAATTTTAGAGGGAAAATGAAAAAACTACTTTTTCAACTCATATTTTCAACTTATCTCCCAAATTTTTTACTCAAATTTCGAGCGGGAGTACTCGTTGGATGCGAAATTTAATTCCTCATCCAAGGTACCACTGCTGCATACTTTCAATGGGTCCTACTACACGAAAAATGAGAAATACATAAAAAAACGTGATTACAATCACATTTTTTATGTATTTCTCATTTTTCGTGTAGTAGAGTTCATCGAAAGTATACAACATGGGTACTCCTTGGATGAGGAATTAAATTTTGCATCCAACGAGTACTCCCACTCGAAATTTGAGTAAAAATTTTGGGAGATAAGTTGAAAATACGAGTTGAAAAGTAGTTTTATTATTTTATTATTTTTTAATATTTTTACCCTTTTATTTAAAAAATGGTAAATCATCCCCCATGGTTGACATCATCATCTTGAATCCTATTGGTTGTTATAAAGTTTAATTTTGTTGTAAATTTTTCTTAGGAGGCCCATTTTAGACCTCAAAATTCCCCTAATGTTACCTTCATAGACAAATTCCCTGTCATGACAACCCTTTTTAGCCATTGGTCAGCTTCCTAGACAGATTTTGTAGGTCTTTACTTTAAGACTTTTAGTTCAACCACACATTGAGTGTACGACTTGGGCTTCCAAAATTGTTGCTTTAGGGCATCCTTAATATTTTGTATGGATGCATTCATGTTTTGACCAATGTATCCCATGAAACAGTCCACTTCCCTTCCTTCAAATTCTATGGATAGATGTTCTCGTTCGATAACATCATTGTTCACATTCAGTGCAGTACATAAAGATTCAACTATGAACCAAAATTGATCCATGTCTTCATCTCTTTCACCCGTGAAGGTAGGCAGCTTCATGTGCATGGCCATTTCATCTTCTAAGGACGACAGTAGAGGTGTAGGGGAGTTCTTACCCCTATGAAGATTTGATGTTGATGTGGCAAGGGGTGTGGTTCCTCTTTTCATAGCCCCTTCATGGTTATAGCCCCTTACTAGGTTGTATATCGATCTATATTCTTCCTGATTAGTCAAACAGTATTTACCACTTCGCGTCGTAATTCCACTCTAATCAGAGGTCATTCACTCGGTGTGGCCACATAGGATACCCTTTTCGCTCAATAGAATTTTAATCAACAACGACAAGGTTTTTAAGAACTTACTTCTAGATATTTTGAAAAACCTTCATTCAGCTTCTGAATATGACACAAACTGATCAACAGAAAATTTTATCACGAATCCCCCCAATATAGTGTCAGCCTAATGACCCATGGTCCTAATAATTATATTGTCAGCATTTTCCAATTTCCAGACTAACTCACGGGTCCACTGTGTGATTTGATCATCTTTCCAAGAGGTCTGAAAATTTTCCAATCGAGCTAACCACTCTTGTAACTCGTGTGTGAAGGATACAAAGAATATTTGGTGTACTTCCATGAAGATATACCTATTCTTCCATTTCTCTGTCGACAATCTTTTGATTCAATTCTATTTTAGGGAAAATTTCTGGATATGTTTTTCAAACCAATCTTCTAACTCAAGTTTTAGTGGCTACCAATGTCCCCATGGCATTACCCTATCTCTCTCTAAAAATGCTCCCGGTCCCAGCAATAGAACCATTTTTTGGCTCGAGGAGTCCTGACCCAGGTGTGGCGTTAAGGTTTTCCAACAAACCCCTATACTACTGGCCCTTTCAGTAATGGCCTGCAGATCATAACAAGGTCTCACCTGAAGTAGTATGGGAGGGTGCTGGAACCAGGTTTCCACACCTAGAGAGAGAGAGAGAGAAGGCTAATAAAAGCGGGCACCTTTAGATCTATCAGTCCTACATTGAATAAGTTCGTAACCCAGGATTCACAAGGATAGATCTAGCAGAATACTTTACAGAAGATAGAAATTAACCAAGTAATTACATAAATCAGATCTATGGATTTTTAATATCGCATCCATGTGCGTATTATTAACAATCATAACCACAAATATATCTTTAAGAAATAAAAGCAACACAGATATCGCAAAATATTCTTCTCATCCAATTATAACAAGATTCCACATACATACTACTTAATCGGCCCATGCACACATCTAGTGGGGTCCACACAAAACAGGACTCAGGGTCTTCGCGCACACAGCCAGTAGGAGCCCTTACTCAGACAATCGACGCAACATATTCGCATTTCAAAACTCAATTATATCTCTCTGCTCCTCTACCTCTAGACTCGATTTACTCATTTATTTATATCATGCTATCCTGCACTATCCTATGGTCTGCAAACTGTGGTTTGTGGACCCTTAGCCTACCCTTTTAACCCATTACAAATGAATGGGGGTTTTTTACCCATCCTAACCCCTTGTGCTAGACTAAATATTGCAAAATGTTACAAACTTGGACAAAAATAAGGCTAGAAGACCCAGTTCCAACAAGGCTATTGGGTTGTGTTGTAACTAGGCCACTAGGAGGAAAGGAATTCCATTATTTTGAGATCATTTTGTTCCATAGCTGAGAAAATATATCTAGGAGAGATAGGAGGTAGAGAAAAAGGAGAGGATCAGTGTACTATAGCATCGCACAGGCCATGAGAATTACTTCTTTGTACATGCAAGCATATTTCCAGACAAAGAAAGAGAGCAAAGAAGCCTCACCTCCCACCTAGGTTTTATCCCAAAAGGGTTTCCCATATAGTGTATCCTATGTCTTAAGTGTGTGTGTGTGTGAACTTATTTTTTCGTTCTCTATTTTTATGCATAATTTCCATTCGCATGCATGCACTAATTATAGTTAAAATTACATATCTAGAAGTTTAATAAAATTATAGTAGCATAAAAATATATAATTTTGATATATTGTTATCGAATCTAATGTGACAAATTGTCTAGTGAAATATCCAAAACAGTTTACATATCCTTCTCTTTCAGCACTACATTCAATAATGTTGACTTCATATCCATTTGGTACACCTTCCATCTATGTTGTGAAATTATTGACACATTGTGAGCATTATCTCCATTCTTGTGACTGGTGTAAATTATTTGAAAACCAACCTTTCTTTATTCCTTTCTATCTTTCCCATAGCATTTTTTTTGGTATTATAGACCCACTTGGCACCTATGACTTTGTTTCCTTCTATAAGTTCCACTAATTCCCATGTGTCATTCCTTTATATTGCTTCTATTTCTCCATTCATTGTTGCAACCCATTTTTCTTATATAACAACATATTCAAAATGAATTGGGTCATCTACATGACAAAATAATGAAAATAAAGAATCCATACCTGTGCTACTTTTAGCTTCATTTTTCTTATAAATTTCACTTCAATTTCTAAATTTTTGTCTTATCATGCTTGAAGAAGACTGACTTGACATGTCACCTGATGTTGCACTTGGAGAAGATGATGTTGTGGGTCTCTGTAGTGCACTTGGAGTAGTATTTTCTTGACTGTGTGAAACTTTCCTATTTCTTTTTTATGGTGTCACTTGATGAATTCTTTGTTTTGCTTGAATAGGTTTAGGAGGAGTCACCAATGAGGAATCACTTGTTGTTGTCAATTTCTCTTTTTCTTATTGTGGTATAATTTTTTTGACATTGATTATCTTCCCTAAATTCTATCCCATTCTTCCTTTTCTAAGAACTACACATCTCTACTGATTATGACCTTCTTAGTTAATGGATTATAGAGCTTGTAAGCCTTGGATTCATCACTATAGCAAAAAAATATGCATTTCGCCCCCTTTTTGTCCAACTTCTTCCTTAATTCATTTGGGACATGTGCATAAGCCACACATCCAAACACTCTCATGTGAGTGACACTATGATTTCTTCTACTCCATGCTTCTTCAAGAATCATATTCTTGACACTTTTTGTTGGACACCTATTTATAATATATGTTGTGCTAGCAACAACTTCAGCCTAGTAATCATTTGGAAAAGAAATTTCCTTCAACATACTTCTGGTAATAACCCTGGGTTAAAATTTCATGTAATAAAAGTTAATAATGGTAAAATAAGACCATGGTAAAGGGACACTTATTCCAAGCTTATTGTTGGAAAAAATATCCTAGTGGGAATCTCTTGTTGTGTTTACGGATAAGGGAAATTAGAAAAGGCAATGGCTAAGGCTTTGGAAAGGCAAAAAGGTATTTTTGTCACAATATTTATGGAAATAAAGGAAATTAGGAGAAAAGTAAGGTGAAAGGTCATAGGATGCATGGGAGGAGAAAAATGAAGGAAAATAATGGAAAAATGAATAAATTAGAGGCCTCATTAATAAAAATACCTCAGAGCATTAGTTGGTAGCATTTTTTCACTTTAGTATTGGAATTTATCTAAGAGAAGAGAAGAGAATCAAGAGGAAAAAGAAAGTAAGCAAGAGGATGAAGGAGAAGGAAAGGAAAGGAAAGGGAAGGAAAGGAAAAGAAAAGGAAGAAGAAGGAAAGCAAAGGAAGAACAAGGAAAGAAAAGGAAGTCAACAATCAAGCAACTTCAACGGGAATTGTTGTAGATAATGTTGGGAAAAATACTGAGAGGGGGGGTGAATCAGTATTTACTGTATAATCAAATATTTTTACTTTTTCATTCCTTAAAACCCATACGCTACTTTCCTTCAGTAAAATAGCGTATATATGCGGATCCCCTTCATGAAACTAGCGTATACACAGAGATCTAGATATGTCATTAAATCTTCACTTAAACCATTCCATCATTTATTCATCAGATATTCAATAAGCAGTAAACATGTGCAGTAAGAACAGAATAAACCATCACACAAATCATCACATATGAACACCAGGATTTTTAGGTGGAAACCCAAGTCGGGAGAAAACCACCGCTGCAGTTGCTCAGCCTTCAATATTTTATTACAGAGAAAACATAGACATAGAACATGCATAAATACAGACGGATCAAACATTTACAGTGCACCCACCGTTGCCATTGCTTACTGCAAATTTCACCTGGAAGGGAGCTACGACCCCCTGACTGAAGGCTACAACCCTCAGCACCACCTTGGACCACGTTTCATCAATTTTCACACCGGATCCAACAACTTCAATAGAACACCACTTGCAGGCCACATTTCATCATATTTTCATACTGGACCCTTTCCATACTTTTAAGCACAACCATATATCATCAACAGATACATATCAACACAGATCAGATAGCATAAACACAGCAGAACAGCTCAGATATTTCATACCCCTTGCTTCAGCAAACCCTAGTTTGCATACGCTATTTTACTTCACTGATTTCGCGTATATACGCGCTTCCGTCCACACAAACCGGCGTATACCTCAAATAGAGTATTTTCCATTATGACACGTTTCACTTCGGTTAAGCCGCGTATACACGCTTCTCCGCGGCGATGGAAGTGATATCTTCAATTATTACGAGCATTGGGTGATTATTGTCTCAATATCCGCCTTCCGCATCTACCCTTTTGTTTCAGACAGATGTTCGCCTAGATGCTCGCCTCATCACAGATCTAAGCCTTCCATAATCAGATCTAGCAAATACAAGTGCAATTCAGATCTAAATTCCCTTCTTCATCATTGGTGCATCATACATTCAGATGTATCATTCAAGTGTAACCCTTTCCATTCAGATATACTTAAGAGAGAAGTATTCATTCAAGCTCAGACATCTTGCACCCACACTCATGATTTGTACAATGAATTTCTTCTCCTTATATAGGTTTATCCTTTTTCAATACCATGAGCCCCTTTTTCAATACCATGGGCCAAAACAATACCATGAGCCCAAAACTACCTGGACGGGGTCAATTAGGCGGATCATTACCCAATACCATGGGTCAATACCATGGTGGTTACCCTTGGTTTTGCACTTTTGAGCGCTTTAGCCCATATGCGACTTGGAACGTTCCTTTCCGCGTGCATACGCGACTTTCCCTAGGCCAATCCGCGTATACCAAGAGACATACTCTTTTTCATCATAGAATTAGCACATGCTGAATTCCTTTCTTCATTGCCTTCTGTACACACTGTAGAAACATCAGATTTAGTTCATCAAACCATATTCTATCAAGCACAACTTCATCAAGTAAGTTGTCATCATCTTCAAGGACAACACTCAGCATCGTATTGTCAACAAACATCATATCACATCAGATTTACATCATTTACCAAGTCCATCAAGTCAAGAATAACTTCATCAGGTGGATTTCCATCAAGGACAACACATGTCAACAGTCACATGTCTTCATCTTCATTTAGTGGGTTGCCATCAAGGACAACACTCTGCATCATATTTCCAACAATCTCCCCCTTTGGACTTGATGGCAACCACGATGGTGTTTGCTTACCACAACAGATAAGTACATTGACACCATGTCACTCTCCCAATTCTTTGACACCATTATCTGCATTCAAACACCATGTCACTCTCCCCCTTTGACATCAAGGGCAAAGGGCGGATCAAAACCAGCGGATCAAAACCAACACACTCTCTCCCTTTGACATCAAGGGCAACGGGCGGATCAAAACCAACACACTCACCCCCTTTTTCTCCTCATGTAGAAGAAGCGTTCTGCAGATCTGATGTATACTGAAGTGACCAAGCTCCCCCTGAGTTCATGCTGAATCTTCAAACATATTTTTCAATGAAGTATATGACTCTATGAACTTCCTATCACCAAAGACTCATACTTACATCAAAGATCCATCCAAGTGGATTTACATATGAGACTCAACTACCCAACCAAGTGGGTTTACAAATTTGACTCAGCTACCCAACCAAGTGGGTTTACAAAAATGACTCAGCTACCCAACCAAGTGGGTTTGCAAATTGACAAGTCCTTACATGACTGAATATTACAATTTTACATCATGGGTCTCAACCAGACCTTTTCATCAAAATACAAATATGACTTTTTCATAATCAATACCAAGAAGACCTCAAGAGAGATCATATACCAGAACCACCATAATGCCAGCAATGCATTATACTCAGCAAAACTAATGCTCCCCCTGAATTTGTGCATTCATGCATCCTTTTCATATGACTAAGGCTCCCTCTTAGTTTGTGCATCCTGAACACTTTCACCAACAAATCATCAAGGCATCTTCATCAAAACATTAGAAACAGAGATATGAGAACTGGAACACCACCAGAGATACCAAACAGTATCAAAGATACCAAACAGCATTGCAGCTGTGCTGAAGAGAGCTGAACCAACCAAAAATTGTCAGCAATTAGTCATACGCGGTTTTCTGTGCAGGAACTCGCGTATATACGCGACTGTGTTTCAGGAAACCCGCGTATCCCAAGACATCTTCTAAATTTCAACCAGATCTGATTCTTTGTAAGGAAAAGACAGTGTTCAGCTTCTTTCTGAGACATTTGAATGCTTCCCTGGACTACAGATAGATAGAATGGTGTAGTTGTGTCTTCAAGCGTCATCCAATGGTTGTAGCATAAGCCCATTAGTAAGCATCTTCATCAAAAACATTAGAAACAGAAATATGAGAACTGGAACACCACAACCCACAGAGATACAGACAATATTACCAATATCGGAGATACCAAACAACCTTTGCGATATGTACAGAATCTCCCAGAGTAACAGCACCAAGAGTACCGGCAACCAAGTATACAGCAGTTTATGTGCGGGAACTCGCGTATATACGTATGTTTTCAGGAAACCCGCGTATCCCCCAAGACATCTTCTAAATTTCAACCGGATACGATTCTACGTGAGGCAAAGACGGTCATTCGGCTTCTTTGCGGTGCTGAATGCCTTCCACTGGACTACGGATAGATAGAACGATGTGATTAGTTGTGTCTTCAAGCGTCATCCAATGGTTGTAACATAAGCCCATTAGTAACGAAGCCTTCGGATCCTTTGCAGCATCAATACATTCTTTCCAAAAGAGATTATCATACCAGAACAGCATCTTCAAATATGTGTCAAGCAATCATCCATGTAGTCCAAAATCACCATGATCTTCAAGATGTAACATGAAGTAACATATGTAGGCAAAAGATCTCAACCATAGCAACCAAACTCTATATGATCTGAAACAAACGATATCCAACTCATCCACACAAAGATACTTATCGGCAACCAGGGCTCAAAATCTCATCATAATAATCCATGTACCAAATCATCATCATTTGAGCATGAGTATCACCAAGACCAAAGAATAAGCAGTCATATTTCCAACAATACAACCATTAGAATTCAACCTGCTACTCCCCCTAAACCAGTGCTTCTTCCTTAACTTGTGCAATCTGAGACACCTTCAACAGCAAGTCATCAACAACAATCTCTGCATGATCTGTCCTCATCTCTGAACTATAAGACTTTCATCTCAACAATGAATGCTCTTCATCATAAAGCAACCAGGCTTCATCCAATCTTCAACACAAGAACCCATGCATCATTTCATCATCATGAGTATAACTAGAATGATGCTAACAGGCAATCATCAGCAGTCAGACTGATGCTCCCCTTGGACCTCTGCTTCAGATCTTCAGCTATCAGATAAATTTTCTTATCATCAATGCATACGCGACTGTGTCTTTTGGAACTCGCGTGTATACGCGACTTTAGTTAATGGAACCTGCGTATGGAAAGTGAAGCATAGAAAATTTCCATCTTCCTTCATTTCTTCCTGAGCTTGTACCTCCTGTACCTTTCCTTTCCACATCAGATGCGCTGTCAGAAGTAAACATAACCAGAATAATCAAATCAACCATGAGAGTCATCATGCATTGCTCCCCTTGTGATGATACATTACTAAATTTCATAATGTATCCCACATCATTCCTGCAGTCAATCAGAGAAGTAAGCTTCCAGAAGTGGATGACTGCAGTAGGGTCTGAATTCCCTACGTTTCTGATCGGTCCTCCTTCTTTTTCCAAATTTGCTTGAGCTTTCCAACAGTGTGTTGAAAATTGTCCACTTTCCCAGATCTGTTCATCCTGCATTCTTTTTCTAAATGTCCATACTTATTACAAACATAACATCTCATGTGGCCAGAGAAATAAACATAATAATCATAATGAGTATTTCTATTCTTCCTCCTTTTACAATCAGCTGCTTTATGTCCATACTTGTTACATGAAAAACAATATCCCCTGAAGAAGCTAGAGTACCTTTCTGAGTAGAATTTGTTTGTTTGTGGCTGAAATGATCTGCTCCTGCAATTTTCTGCAACATGCCCATAATTATGACATTTAAAACATTCAACGTTCTTGAATGAATTGTTTTGAGAATTCATGATTGTTGGTTGATCTTTTGTTTCTTTCAACACATCAGGTTTTGCATTGAGATCTTCTGACTTTTTGGCACTTACTTGTGAGCTAGATTCTCCTTTAACAGTTTCATGGAAACCAAGACCATGTTTGATAGCAGGAGACCTTTGATTACTCATAATATTGTCCAGAATATTAGTACTATCATGAAACCTCAACAGTTTTACCTTTTCTTCCAATTTACCTTTGAGAATGTTTACCTCAACCTCCAAGGCTTGACATTGCTTTTTCATGCTTTCTTCTTTTCTTCTTCCATCTTCAACTTGATCCTTCAGATTTAGGATCTCTTCTTTCAGCCAATTTTCGTTTTCTTCACATGTTTGTTCTAGCTCTTCATTCTTCTTATTTGATTTTTTCAGATCTTCTTTGAGAGAGATAATTTCTGCTTCAAGGCCTTCCTTTTCAAAGGATTGTAGAGGTTCCTCATTCTCCTTACTTGATGCTTCTAGCTCTGCTTGCAGAAAGATGATAGCAGCTTCAAGTCCTTCATTCTTCTTGCTTGATTTTTCAAGATCTGCTTCTAGATCTTTAATTCGATTGGATGCATAAGTATGAAACCTTTGATACTTGTCCATCTGTTCATTCAGCATTTCGATTTGATCTTTCATTTGTGAGATCATCTCTTTATAGATAGTTTCTTGCTTATTGTATGAACTTTGTAGTTCTTCTTCTTTAATCTTGAGAGCTTCTTCTAGATCCACAACTTTACTTTCACTATCTTTACTATTGTTTACACAAAGAAGAGTATTACAAGTGGCCTTCTCCTTTTTCTTCTTTGCCATGAGTGCTTGTAGATCTTCGTCAGAATCTGTTTCATCTTCTTCAATTTTTGCTATACATGATTTATGAGGTATCTCCTTTCCTCGAGTAACCTTCTTCTTTTGCTTCTTAGCCATGAGCACTTTCAGATCTTGGTTAGAATCTTCTTCATCTTCACTGGACACTTCATCATCATCTTCTTTTGCATAATAACTCTTTCTCTTCTCAAATTGTTTCCCTTTACCATGCTTTTCTCTATAAGGACATTTAGCAGCATAATGACCAACTTTTCCACACTCAAAACATTTGAAGGGAAGCTTACCTTTGAATCTTCCGGTACCTAGTTGGAGCTTTCTCACGAAATTTGCTTCTTCTTCATCAGATATATAGCTGGAATCTTTGACAACTTCCTTTTCCTTCCCTTTAGTAGATGCCTTAAAAGCAACTTCTCTTACTTGAGAAGGGCCTCCTTGTCTCATTTCAAAAGCAGTCAGAGTACCATGTAATTGAACAATAGTAAGAGTTTGCAAATCTTGTCTTTCTTCAATAGCTGAAACTTTAGAGTCAAATTTTGAAGTCAATGATCTTAAGACCTTTTCCACCAGAGTAGTATCAGCTATGGTTTCACCCAAATTTCTCATGCGATTTACAATATCATCCAGACGAAGAAAGAAACTGGCAACACTCTCATCACTATGCATCTTCAAATTTTCATATTCAATTCTAAGAGTTTGGAGTTTTGCACTTTTTACCTTTGTGTCTCCTTCATAGCTTAGAATGATTTTGTCCCATATGTCTTTTGCCGAATGTAGTTGCATCACTTTAGCAAATTCTGATTCGGACATGCTTCCCAATAAGACATTCACTGCTTTGGCATTGATTTCATACTTCTTTCTTTCAGCTGCATCAGTAGGAATACTTGCCGGGTATTGATAACCTTCTTCCACGATTGCCCATACATCTGCACCAAGAATTTGCAGATATGCTTTTGTACGTACCTTCCAGAATATCAGATTTCTTCCATTGAATAGAGGTGGCTTTATAGACATTACTCCTTCTTGACTTCCCATTGCGACGGATCTCCTTCAAGCGATCAAGCTTCTGCAGAAGGACCTCCTCTGATACCAATTGTTGGGAAAAATACTGAGAGGGGGGGGGTGAATCAGTATTTACTGCATAATCAAATCTTTTTACTTTTTCATTCCTTAAAACCCATATGCTACTTTACTTCAGTAAACTAGCGTATATACGCGGATCCCCTTTATGAAACTAGCGTATACACAGAGATTTAGATATGTCATTAAATATTCACTTAAACCATTCCATCATTTATTCATCAGATATTCAATAAGCAGTAAACAGGTGCATTAAGAACAGAATAAACCATCACACAAAGCATCACACATGAACACCAGGATTTTTAGGTGGAAACCCAAATCGGGAGAAAACCACCGCTGCAGTTGCTCAGCCTTCAATATTTTATTATATAGAAAACATATTACAACATATGTCTTGTATAGACTTGACGGCTACTGACACCTAGCATTTCGTTTACAGCCTCACCTGGAAAGGCTACAACCTTTATTTGACTACAACCCCTCAGCCTTGGACCACGTTTCATCAATTTTCACACTGGATCCAACAACTTCAATAGAACAACATTTGCAGGCCACATTTCATCATACTTTCAGACTGGACCCTTTCCATACTTTTTAAGCACAAACATACATCACCAACAGATACTTATCAACACAGATCAGATAGCAGAAACACAGCAGAACAGATCAGATATTTCATACCCCTTGCTTCAGCAAACCTTAGTTTGCATCCCTAGTTTTCATACGCTATTTCCTTCACGATGTCGTGTATATCACAACCGTCCCCTGAAACAGTACCTCCAGTGTATATTTCATTTTGCATACGCGCCTCCCCTTCACTGATGTCGCATTACCTCTGGCAGCTTCCTCATGATAGCGACGTAGCATACAATTATTACGAGCTGACATACTTTATCAAATCAGATATTCAGTTCAGATCTACCCTTTTGCTTCAGACAGATGTTCGCCTAGATGCTCGCCTCATCACAGATCTAAGCCTTCCATAATCAGATCTAGCAAATACAAGAGCAATTCAGATCTAGATCCCCTTCTTCATCATTGATGCATCATACATTCAGATTTATCTTCAAGTGTAACTCTTTCATTCAGATCTACTTCAGAGAGAAGTATTCATTCAAGCTCAGACATCTTGCACCCACTCTCATGATTTGCACAATGAATTTCTTCTCCTTATATAGGTTTACCCTTTTCAATACCATGAGCCCCCTTTTTCAATACCATGGGCCAAAGCAATACCATAAGCCCAAAAACTACCTAGATGGGGTCAATTAGGCGGATCATTACCCAATACCATGGGTCAATTTACCCTTGGTTTTGCACTTTTTGAGCGCTTTAGCCCATACGCGACTTGGCACGTTTTTTTCCTCGTGCATACGCGACTTCCCCTAGGCCAATCCGCGTATACAAAGAGACATACTCTTTTCATCATATTTTGAGCACATTCTGAATTCCTTTCTTCATTGCCTTCTGTTCACACTGTAGATTCATCGGATTTCCTTCATCAAGGACATATTCTATCATGCACAACTTCATCAAGTAAGTTGTCATCATCTTCATCAAGTGGGTTTCCTTTCAAGGACAACACTCAGCATCGTATTGTCAACAAACATCATATCACATCAGATTTACATCATTTACCAAGTCCATCAAGTCAAGCATAACTTCATCAGGTGGATTGCCATCAAGGACAACACATGTCAATAGTCGCATGTCTTCATCTTCATTTAGTGGGTTGCCATCAAGGACAACATCCTGCATCATATTTCCAACAGATAATTGGTTGCATGTATGATTTACTAGTTGATTTTGACATGCACGGTACATGCATCTTGGCATTTGGCTCTTTTGTTGTCATTGGAATGGATTTTGCGAGGTTTCGATAATGGATTTTAGCCTAGCCTTTCGATTTTTTGATAGCCATGGTGTGATGGGATTGTTCTTGATTTGAGCTTTGGATTTCCAGAATATTTTGGATCCAGGTGAGGTTGTCTCAAGAAATTTCCCAAAGGCCTAGGAATCCCTTGGTAGGTAATGGAGGGATACATAGTAAATCCTGAGGGTGGAGACAAGAAAATTCCTCGAGGTATTGGTGAAGAAATTATGAGGAATCAAAACTCGATTTGGTTTTATCATCTCGAAACCGGTTTAGGTGAGATCAAAGTATGGTGAGGGTGGAGGTGGTTTAACCTATGGATCCCCTTGGTTGATTTGGATTGGTTTATGCAATGAGATCTCACATTCATGATTGGAATATGGCACATGGGTGATTGGCTGAAACCATTACAATAGTTAAGTAAAAGCAAACAAATTTGAGTAGTTAAAACTCAAACCATTGTACAATTCACTAGTTTCGTATATAACAAACCCATCTTGTTGAAGAAAAAATCAAATAAGCATAAAGCAAGTTCTAGAGTTAAAAAAACTAACAAATGGGGGGAAATATTGAATTGGAGTTATTTAATACTTCAAAATTATTAATGAAGATCCAATTTAAATCCAATGTAACAAAAATCCACATAGGTTAGGATATGAAAAAAATGAGGATTTGCATATTCCATATTTTTCAAGGCCAATCAAATTTGTCAATGGAGGTTTTATAGAGAGTGAAACATCAAGCAACAATGAAGAAAAAGATAACTGCAAACATTACAAATGAACCATCCATCATATAAATATACTATTATAATTATTCTAGAATATTTTGTGGAGGTTAAATCCCTAAGATCCACCTAATAATTATCAATAATTAAATGAAAAGTTTTAGAAACTCAGTTTAAAAATAGACATCATATTCATTATATAAAACTTATATCAGTTAAATGTTTATAAGTATAGCTGTGTCTAATTTGAAATAAGGCACGCAATTTTTTAGTTTCTTATTGCAACTTTAGATTTGGAGATATCTAATGACTCAAACCATCTTTGGTCACCAAAACTTATTCCTATTTTGCTATCCTACTTATATTCAATTTCTATAAATAACCTTTTTCATTTCTATAAATAACATATTCAATTTCTATAAATAACATAAACATAAAACATAAAATACATAATTTCCATAAAATAACATAAACCTAAAACATAAAATACATATAAAGAATGAAATATATCATAAATAATATTTAAGCACTATTTAATTCATTTACATAGCTGTAACAATTAATATCGACCAAAATTCAAAGTCAAATGTATACCTAAAGACCGTTTTATAACTCAAATATATATAGACATAAATACTACTTTATTGAATGTGTGTATTTAGTCTAGGTTGAAAGGCCATGGCCCTTGCACCGTGGAAGAAAAATTCGATGCCATGGCTCCAACACTTACTTCTCCATAGCGTTTAAGCATTGGCTCCGGGATGGGGGAAACTAGTGTTTGGGGTTCCAGTCCTTCGCTTAACGTGGGGATGGTGAAACCAAGAATTCCCCAAGGATTGGTGGTTATACAGTAGTATGAACCCTCGCAGCAAACAAAATCACTATAACCATATAACATTTCCAGCTCCGGAATTGGTCTCAAAATCTTCTTCCATGTCTGTTCAGAAGAATCGTACACTTCCACTACACTTTCTCTATTGTTATCATAGCCAATGGCCACTACTTTGTAGGCGCCATTATCATTATTATTATTATCAACTTCAGCCATGCATATGAAGTGGTAGGAAGGGAAGTGGAAGGAAGTTATGGCTGACATGGGAGGAAGTTGGATGGAGTTTCCAGTATAAGGATTACAGACCCAGTTTTCCAATTTGTTTCTTTCTACCAAGACAAGACCTGCTGCAGATCCTCTGCATTTGATTTCATTTTTTTCTTCTCCATCGGGGAAATGAAGTGAGAAGCAGGGCTTCCAGGTTTGTGTGTAAAAGGAGAAGGCCATACAAGGATTACTGGTTGAATTATCCACAGTCGTTGTTAGGGCTATAACGAGGCACTGCTAGCCCAACTACCCCACTTGATCCTCGCTTGCTTTATTCTTCCTTGCTTGATCTACGCTCACTTGATTCTACCTCGCTTGATCTACGCTTGCTTGAAGGGTGTCCGATTTGAACCGGATGGCTGGTAGTTTTGTCTACAAAACTTCCATCACATCCTTGCGTTATTCTTCTCAATTAATCCATTGATCAGTAGTCGTGGTGGTGACCACATCAAAAATCTTGTCTAGATCATCTTCTGTTAGGGTAACTTCCATGTTGGTGCCAGTCTTAGTGGCTTTATGCTTCTTGCAAGGCCTTGAGACGATCCGTAGGACCGTTTGAGACTCTATAGGACCGACATACCTGCATTTTCCTCATCCTTTATGTTCTAGTCTAGTGGGGAGTCCAGTTTAGGTTGCATGGTATTACTTCTAGGGATCGCTTGTGGCATGATGGTGGGAATTTTGGGTGTCATTGTTGAGCTAAGTAGACTGGTGGGCTTGGATACTACATGGTGGCCAAACATACTTGCTGCGTCGAGGGCGGTGGGTGGGGCGATGACCTTACACTTTGCCGACCATGTATCTATGACTTGCTCAATTTTAGCCTTGGTATTCATATATGGAAGACTATGCCAAGCATGGTCCTTATGAGCCCGAATTCTCACATTGTGCATTGTTACCAGAAATGTAGTGATGTGCTTATACTTGTCGTAAACAGTTGGGGATAGACGTGTTTGGGAATCAATGGCTGTAGAGATAGCACCATCATACAGTAGCTAGAAGGTCTTATTTTCTTCGATCTGCTGGGGGTCCTTGGAATCCCATACGTTGGAAAATCGTGCCCCTTCACACATGCCAGGCTCCAGGGGGGAAGACTACTTCTTCGAGGATTTCCCAGGAAACTAATACAATCAATAGGATCAACCATGAATAGTAGAATTCTTTGCCATGCTCTTGAGCCTCAATCACATTGTCGAGGAATTCTTCTACCAGGTACTGGGACCAGTTAAAGCAGACACCATTTTCACACCATCTCATGACTTGAATTACATGAGCAGGGGTGGTTGTTGCCTGAAATTTCCACATCATCTTGAAGGAAAGGATCTGAGTACCCATGCATGTGTTGGGGTCATTGAATGTATCAATTAGAAATCCCTACCTATTACGATTGACCTTGTACTTGTCCCACACAATTTTAGCAAGATGATTCTCGAATTTCTTACCTATGTCGTCCCACGGATTAGGCCCATTCATAGGGAGGTCACTAATGCGGTAAATGAGAATGGCGTCTATCAGTATGAGGCCTTGGAGCCATAACAACCCATCGTGAAAAAGTGCCAAAAATTAGAGAATGTTGAGGCTATTTATGTTGTAGCGGCCGAAGTGAGGAAGGCACAATAAGTTCAAAATTCTAGTGCCATCTAGTCCCTTGAGCCAAACCGTTGGCTCTAATTTGGGCACACCATCCTCGATGACCTGTTCCAAGTACAGGTGTGGAGCTAGCGAAGGAAAAGTGTCCATGTTACCCAAGTCATGATCATCAAATGTGATGTGGGGGAGGTGGCCAACCATATCCCCTAGCTGAGGCACATATTTAGGGACCAATGGCATCTGAAGTGAAGAACAGACAACATCCACATTGGGCATACGTGACATTGTTCTACGTGGTCAAACATAAGGCAGTAACCACATTAGTGGGGTTTCTTGCATACCTTTAGTTGTGAGCACCATGGTGTTTGGAGGGGCGACAAGTGATTTATTATTAGGCAATTTCTTAGGGGAGTGTCAAATCCGGGGGGACGTGCGAGGCTTTCCACCTGCCTACTGTGCCTATTTTACTTTCTCTTTGCCTTTCCCTATGGTTGAGGTGGAAATGACTTCCTCCGCTACAAGAGCTACTTCTCAAACTTCATCATATCCCTCCTCTTCAGACGTCATCTCAGGTGGGCGGCCAATGGGGTTAGTAGCAGGCATCCTAGGTTGGAAGACAAGTTCAGCAGTGTGATCGTCGGATGGTGTAGTTCCAGTAGTCATGAGGACATCTAGAAGATGATATATATCAAATTAGTCGAAGGCCAACAAGCTAGACCAAAATGTGAGCCCCGTAGTCTGAACAGTCCCCATCTTATAGCCACCCTGAGGGAAAACCAACTCATAGATCCTTAATTTCCCTTCATCATTATGGAAATGGTAAAAATTCCTTGTAAGTCACCATATTAGTTTCCTGTAACCTACTCCCTCAAACGGAAAGAGCAGTTTCCCAAGTGCCCAGTCCGTTCCAATGGGTAGTTTTTCCCACTGCGCATCCTGTTGATGCAGATAAAGCACCATCTGTGCATCATCCCTGTTCATCTGTTCCTGTGCACCGACCTTGTGCGTAACATTCCTAACACAAATAATCTGGCCATATAGTCATTTTATCGGCATAGAGGAGTTTTGATATGGATTCAACCAACTTCCGTTAACATATCCTCACATAAGATCACCACGCAATGTGGCTAAACGGATGGCTCCTCTGTCGGTGATTTCCTTTACCATATAGGGACCTAACCAGTGCTAGTGGAACTTCCCTGGGTGTTTCGTAAACTAGCTATCTTATAGTAGGACCAATTCTTGTTCCAAAAAGACATTCTACTGAATATGTCTTATCATGCCATGTTTTTTCCCACACCTTCTGAACCTGTTGGTGGAAGTGGGATACGAACCGGTCTTATTCCAACACTACCACCTATGCCAATCATTCCTCCATGATGTCTGGGTCTGCCATTTTAGTGAAGTTAGAGATGCATAGACTAGGGAAAATCTATTCCATAGGCATAATAGCTTCCTTCTCGTAAACCATGCGAAAGGGTGTTCATCCTGCAAGCTTTTTATACATAGTTCTATAGACCTAGAGTACGCAAGGGATGTGCACATCCCAATTGCTCCATTGTGTGTTACAAAATTTGGTGAGTGCTTATTCCAAAATTTTATTGAATGCTTCCACAGCTCCATTTGCCTCGGGATGGTACAGAGTGCTTTTACCGTGGTGGATCTGAAATTCTTCTATTAGAGCTTTAATTGTTTCATTGAAAAAGTGCGTTCCTCTGTGACTCATCAGGATTTTTGGGCATCAAAACCTTGTCACTATATTCTCAAAGATAAAGTGCGGCACCGTATCCGCAGTGTAGTCCTTGACAGATTTAGCCTCTGCCTACCTGGTAACATAATCTATGGCCGTAATGATATACCAAGCACCTGTCTTCTATCTGGTGGGGTTAGTGGGGCCTATAATGTCGATGACCCATTTGTCAAATTCTTGCAAGGCCATCTGTGGCTATAGGGGCATCTCGTCCGGTCGTGAGGGATTCCCAATTCATTGTCATGTGCCACAGGCCTGAAAATAGTTATGCACATATGTGTGTATTGTGGGCCACCAGAATCTGGCCCATAATATCTTCTACCCAGTGGCTTTACCTGCGTAATGACCTCTTACGACTCCCCTATGATCCTCGACTAGAATAGCCAGCCTTTCATGCTTGAGAACATACCTCTGCAGTACCTCGTCCACCCCCAACTTGTAGAGCTGACATGCAATGATAGTGAAGTCGGCTGCACGGGTGACCAACTCTTTCTTTTGTGGATCTGAGTGCCCATTTGGGGCTTTACCTGTAGTCAAGAAGTGGATGATATCGGAAAAGTGCTCATCACTCACCTTTATAAGGAATATTTTTTCATCAGGCAACCCTTCGTCCAAGTTAGTTGGGTCTTCGCCATTCTCAATTCGGGATAAGTGGTCTAGTCCAGCATTCAACCTCCCTGGCTTTACAATAATTTCAAATTCATACTCCTAAAAAATCAATAACCACCGACAGATTCCCCCCCCAATACTAGCTTATTGACCAGGTATTTCAAGGCCGAATGATCTGTGAACATCTTGAAGTGCCCGCCTAGTAAATAGTGCCTATATTTCTGTAAGGCATATACCATCACCAACCCTTCTCGTTCCATGGTAGAATAGTTATGCTCCACACTAGACAACTTTCTGCTAGCGAAAGTGATCCATATCCCCTTCCCTGGGCTACACTAGGACAGCCCCTAACACAATCCCTGATGCATCCACATGGACATGGAAGGTTTAGCCCAATTCGGAAATATTAAGATAGGTGCAGTCACCATTTTTTCTTTTAGTAGCTTGAAACTCTTTTGACATTCGTCATCCCAAAATAATGACACGACTTTCTTTAGTAGCTTCTCCATCGGCGCAGTGATCAAAGCGTACCCATGTATGAAATTTCGATAATAACCTCTATGACCCAGGATGGAGCATAGTTGTTTTTCTGTGGTCAGAACTGCCAAAATAATGATAATCGTGATCTTGGTTGGGTTCATCATCAGCCCTTGCTGACAAACCACATGTCCTAATAGAATTATGAATTGGACACAGAAGATGCACTTCTTTATGTTCAACAAGATTTGGTTTTTTCTGCAAGCATCCAACATCATGCACAGGTTCGATACATGGTCTTTCGCTAGCCCGAATACCGTCCAATCATGAAAATAAACTTCCAAGAACTTGTGCATGAATTCCTTGAACACAGCTACAACAACTCACAAAAAGATGGCAGGCACATTGTTTAACCCAAAGGGAATGACATTGTACTAAAAGGAGCCCTATTCTATCGCGAAGGTTGTCTTGCTGCGATCTTCAGGTGCATTACGTATCTGGTGGTACCCTAAGAATCCATCAGTAAATGAATATGCCTCATGTCCTCCTACTATCTAGGATTTCATCATAGAATGGCATGGGGAACAGATCATGGATGTAGGCATCATTTAGCTTGCATAGGTCGATGCAGCTCCTTATTTCTCCCTTAGTCTTTTTTCCTTGGATTACCATGGGGCTTAGCCACTCAGACTACTCGATTGGTTCAATGATACCTGCGGCCACCATTTTTTCGAGTTCCTCCTTAATCTTCTTCTTGTATTTCGGGTTTAGGCGATAAGGCCGTTGTTTAACTGGGCACTCATCCAACTTCAATGTTATCCTCATAACTCCCATATCACCCAAGATTCCCTTCAGTTCATAGAACTTGGTTGGAAATAGGTCCTGGTATTTAGTTAGCAGCTCCACAACTTTCCCCACCATTTTGTTGTCCCAGTAGTCCCCGATCCTGGCTATATTGGGCTATTCCCCCGAGCCAATATTAATTTCTTTCAGTTTCATAGTTTTGGTGACATCAATTTTTTGTAGAGATGGACCTACAATAGCCTGTTCCCCTTCCGATTCTACAATACTAAGGTTTCGGGGATCTTCCTCACATTCTTATATCAATAAATTTCTACATTTTATGACATCCTGTAGCTACACATCCGAATCTAGTGCAGCATATTCTAGCCCTGAGGGGGTTCCACTAAAGACCAACACATTGATGTCTTGTAAGGCTTCGTCGAGTTGCTTGGTACCTCCTGTCGGTCCAAATGTTCATACGAAGTCCTCAACCGTCGTACTCTAATGCCTGGTACGTTGATGTAGTTTTGTGTCCAAGTACTAGGAGGTTGTGATTGGCCCCAATGGGTGAAAAAACCTATGGACCCATTCATTATTCACGGCCTTATCTGCGTCTTATAAAAAACAAATCACATGCCTTTGTGGATCCCCTTGCCCCGAGAACAGTTATATTGGTGGGTTAGTTGGTCTGCGGAATCGTAACATCAACATCCTGCAACATTCTTCCTAGTCCTAGAAGTCTCTTTTATGGGTTTCCCACCAGTGTGCAGGGGTTGTGCACATGGCCAAGCCTAGGGCCTAGACTCGTCGTTCGTTAGGAACACTTGCCTCAATTGCTGCCAGGAAATCGTCAATATTATGAGAGTCATCGAAATGGGGCAGTTCTCTTACCTCTAAAGAAATACATTGGAAGTTCTTCGTGATTTTAAGACACCTTAGTGTGGATACATCATGCAATCGGTTTGGCCAATCTTCAATTTCCTCGTCTGAGTCGAATAAACATAGATCTAGCAGAACAATTACCCTTGTGCCCTTGTTTTCAAAGATCATACTTCTCCTCTTTAAATTAATAATACCTCCCATGTCAATATCCCAATCCAGACCAAGGAGCCCAGGATAAGGGTCTGCATCTTCTACTATCTGGATTACCTCAAAATCTACGTGAACTGTGACATCTACAATATATACTACTACCTTTGTCAGTCTTCCTAATGGGATAATATTCTGCTGATTAGCCATTCGTAGCTGAATAGTCAACCATTCCAACTTAGGTTCTTCCATGCACTGCTAGGTTTGATTAGGTAAGACATTAGCATATGAACCTAAGTCAAGAATAACTTGGTCCATTTCACATTCCCCAATCTGTGTAGTCATGCGCATCTCTCATCTCGTCCTCTTTTATTTTTTATCTATCTTATTCACAGTCTTTACTTTGTGCTGAGGATCAATTCTTCCTGCGCAGTTTTCTATTAGGAATTGGAGATTTTCTACAACTTTTTGGTTGTGTAGAAGCTTCATACAAGCCTGGAGGAATGGTTTGACTACCTCTTCTTCCCTTGGATCTAATGCCACCTGGTTGGTGTTTCATCTTTAGTTACCTCCTTCCACGTTTCGATGAAGGTTTATTTTTCTCTTTGTAGGTTTACACCTTCTACTTTATCCTCAACCCTTCAGAATAATGGCTTGGCTTCCACCTTTTCCTTAGCCCCTCCTGTGGAGATGCCACTACGTGTGATTACATTGATACTTGGCCCATCATCCTGTGGTTTTGCCTTAACTCTTTGCACATTCTGCGTAGGTGTTTGTTGTTTTTCTTGCATTTTTGCTATTAGCACTGGGCAGTCTTCAATGACGTGATCGAACTTCCATCAATATCTACAAGACTGGTGTGCCAAGTCTGGGCATTTGTGTGCAAAATGTCCTACATCTCCACAGTTATAACAAATCAAATGTCTGCGTCCTTGACCGGCACTTACCCCTCTTCCTCCTCCCCTTCCTTGCGTGGGGGATCCCCCCCACCTTGATGGAGACAACAGTGATGAGGGATCAACCTGAACCCCATATAAGTTTCCTCTATCTACCATAAGATCAAGGGTTCAGCAGTTTTGTTCGTCATGGCCTACCAACGAGCAAACCTGCACCATTTCTGCTTTAATTCTGGTACATACGCACCAAACCATGGGCAATGATCCTTGTTGTGTCTTCCTGCTACCCGACAGTTTGCACACCATAGCATCAGGATGTTGGGGCCAACCATTTTCGTGGCTTGCAGTGGGCTTGAACCCCCAGCCTGCATGTAGTCCGAGAGTAGTGGAAATTGATCCTTAGAGTAACTCGTTCCCTTACAACGTATGCACTAAACAACTCGGCTTGCTTCCTTACCACGGTAATTTTGAAAAATTTGAATTTCCAAGTGCATTTCCTCTAATTGGTTCTGGATTTGAAGATCTGCAAATTGTGTATCGTCCCTAGGCACAACTTCTAACTTCATGGCTATCTCCAGTGGTTCTTCTTGATATCTGATCTTTTTCTGTCCCATGAGCCCACACAAGTGTGGTAACAACATAGCAATGAACCATTCTTTGTGTTGCTTACCTTCATAGACAAATTACCCATCACTGATAACCTTTTTTAGCTATTGGTCAGTGTCCCAAACAGATTTTGTAGGTCCTTAAAGTATTTTGGTTCAACCACACATTGAGCATACGACTTGGGCTTCCAGAATTGTTGCTTTAGGGCATCCTTAATATTCTATATGGATGCATTCATGTTTTGACCAATGTATCCCATGAAATATGCCACTGCCCTTCCTTCAAATTCTATGGATAGATGTGCTCGTTCGATAGCGTCATTTTTCACATTCTGCAAAGTCCATACAGATTCAACTATGAACCAAAATTGATCCATGTCTTCATCCCCTGCACCTGTGAAGGTAGGCAGCTTCATGTATGTGGCCATGTTGTCTTTTGAGGACAACTGGAGAGGTGTAGGGGCATTCTTACCCCTGTGAAGATTTGATGTTGATGTGGCATGGTGCATGGTTCCTCTTTGCGCAACCCCTTCATGGTTATACCCCCTTACTGGGTTTGATATCGATTTGTCTTCTTCCTGATTAGTCCAGTATTATTTACCACTTCGTGTTGTACTTCCACTCTCATCGAAGGTCATTCACTCGGTGTGGCCACACAAGATACCCTTTTCGTTCAATAGCATTTTAATCAACAACAAAAAGGTTTTTAAGAACTTCCTCTAAATAATTTGAAAAACCTTCATTCGGCTTTTGAATATGACACAAACTGATCAACAGAAAATTCTGTCATGAATCCGCCCAATATTCTTTCAACCCAATGACCCACGGTCTTGGTAATTATATTGTCAGTTTTTCCAATTTCTGGACTAACTCGGGGGTCCACTGTGTGATTTGATTATCCTTCCAGCAGGTCTAAAAATCCGTCAATTGAGCTAAACACTCTTGTAACTTGTGTGCAAAGGGTACGAAGAATATTTGGTATACTTTCGTGAAGATATACCTATTCTTCCAATCCTCTGTGGACAATCTTTCGCTTCGATTCTCTTTTAGGGAAAATTCCTGGATCTATTTTTCAACCCAATCTTCTAACTTAGGTTTTAGTGGTTGCCAATGTCCCCATGGAGTTACCCATGTCATATTCCCAACTTAGCTCAAAGCTAAGTGGAATATTAATTTTTGTCAATAAATTCAAATGCATGAATAATTGAGCAAGGAGGCTCATAAAACTACTCAAGCATGAATAAAAACCCTTCACAATGTAAAAAGGGACCATGAAATAACCAGCCCAAGCATCCACATGTGTGAACAAGGTTAAGTTGACCAAGTCAACTCAACTTGTCTTTAAAAGAGTGGATCCATGAATAAGGCAGTTCAATGTGAATGCAGAAAAATTCAGCAAAACAATTTGAAGACTCCTTAAATGTGAAAAGGGGCAAGGAAAATAGACTCAATCAAGAATATTCTTAGAAGATGCATTTAGTCACATTGACTAAATCCAACCACGCGGCACCTATTTTCTCTCCACTTAATGGGACAATGTAATCCTAGAGGAGGGAAGCTTGTCAAGGAAGCAAACCCTAGTGGAGTGGGGCCCTTGGAGGAGAAGCACATTTTATATATAATGAAGAGAAACCATTTGGGTTTATATTGGAGATTATATTTTTATGAGGTCTTCTTAGAGTTCCTGCATACTTATTTTTTTAGCTAAGTTGCTGCACTTCTTAGTGCAAGGGTTTTCTCATGCGGGAATGACTTGCTTTTCTTGGAGATCTTGTAGCAAGAGATCTAAGTGAGGCTTCTGATCTACAATTTCCACTTTTAGGTGTTATTCCAAGCACTTTTGCTCCATATCTGCATATTCCCTTGAGGATACTGTGTTATTTTCATAGAGGTGCAGTGGAAGGGGTTAAAACCCCATTGTTTTGAGCTATTTTCCCAAAGGGAAGCTCAATCTTCTTCTGGAAGCTGATCCAAAGAGATTCCAAAGCCATTATTATGTATATTCTATCATTTTATATAGATATAAAGCCCTACAGTGTTATTTCAGTATTATATCTACAGCTACTCTTTGCATATTGTTTTTTGTGGGTGAACCCTTGCCGGGTGATCATAAAATTGTGTAAAGGGGATTGGATCTCTGTATTTATTCTTCATTGAGAATTATAATACAAATATTAGTCATTACCTCTTATCTTGCTAGGTATTTACTTCAATAGACTACGTAGTTTCTTTTGCAGCAGCTCCGACATTTGCATGTTTTGGGGATTTTGTCCATTTTCAACTATTTGAGCATGGGAGGCCTATTTAGCTTTGCTGTTGGTATTTGTTTCTGAAATCATCTTGCATGAAGCTCCTATATGGACTAATATAAGGGGAAAAACTATTATTTTATACTGTTCTAACTCAATACTCAGGAAAACAGCGTTTTTGGGTCACTAGTGGTGCTTTTCCCCACTTGGTTGTCTTTCTAAAGTAATGTTTGTTGTAGTTTTTGTCAAATTATGAGCTATGCATCTGATATGGCCTATAAAATAATAATTTTCTGATTCCTCTTGAGTTTCTAAAGAAATTATGCAAATTCTGAAGTAGGATTTCCATTTTGCTGTAACCTTCCTCTTTCAGCAGTTTTCAGCTAGTCTAGTTTGTGGGATATCGGTTTAAGGTCTCTAAGCTCATTTTTTTTAGCTTAAATTCCATACATAATTCACATAAAACTGATATGAGAGGAACCAATCATTAATCTACGTTTCTGTTGCATTGTTTTTCTTATACAGCGTTTTCCTTGAGCTTCTTGTCAATTGTCCTGAAAGGGGAATATTAGCCTTCAAAATAATTCTATAGACAAAGTCTATTAGTGGGAAAGCTAGCCTCTGGATCTCACCCTCTTTTCATAGGTGACATATCCAGTAAATTCCCCTACAGTCAATCTCTGGAATAGATCCAGTTGTTGATTGTTAATGTTTTCTTGAAAAGGAATTCTCATTTGCCGGATTCATGGGCATTTCCTAATTTGGAATATTACAGCCCGATCTCTCTCTCAAAATTCTCCTGATCCCTACGACAGAACCATTTTTTGGCTTGAGGAGTCCTGACCCTGGTTTGGCGTCAAGGCTTCCAACAAACCCCTATACTACTAGCCCTTTTGGTAATGGCTCGCAGAGCATACCAAGGTCTCACCCGAAGTAGTATGGGAGGGTGTTGGAACTAGGTTTCCATAGCCAGAGAGAGAGAGATTGAGAAGGTTAATAAAATGGGGCACCTTCAAATCTATCAGTCCTACGTTGAATAAGTTCGTAACCCAGGATTCACAAGGATAGATCTAGCATAATACTTTGCAGAAGATAAAAATTAACCAAGAAATTACATAAACCAGATCTATGCATTATGAACATCGCATCTGTGTGCGTACTATTAACAATCATAACCACAAAGATATCTTTAATCAATAAACGCAACATAGATATCGCAAAATAGTCTTCTCTTCCAATTATAACCAGATTCCACTTATAGACTACTTAATCGGCCTGCGCACACATTCAGTGGGGTTCGCACACAACAGGACTCAAGGTATTCACACACACAACCAGTAGGAGCCCTCACCTAGACAATCGACACAACATATTCAGAGTTCAGAACTCAATTCTATCTCTATGTTCCTCTACCTCTAGACACAATTTACTCATCTATTTATATCATGCTAGCCTGTGTTATCCTATGGTCTGCAAATTTTGGTTTGCGGACCGTTGGCCTACCCTTTCAACCCATTACAAATGAATGGGGGTTTTTGACCCATCCTAACCCCCTGTGCTAGACTAAATATTGCAAAATATTACAAACTTAGATAAAAATAAGGCTAGAAGACCCTGTTCCAACAAGGCTATTGGGTTGTGTTGTAACTATGCCACCAGGAGGAAAGGAATTCCATTATTTTGAGATCATTTTGTTCCATAGATGAGAAAATATAGCTAGGAGAAATAAGAGGTAGAGAAAAAAGAGAAGACCAGTGTACTATTGCATCCCACAGGCCACGAGAATTACTTCTTTTTACATGCAAGCATATTTCTAGACAAAGAAAGAGAGTGAAGTATCCTTACCTTCCACATAGGTTTTCTCCCAAAAGGGTTTCCCATAAAGTGTATCCTGTGTCTTAAGTGTGTGTGTGTGTGAACTTATTTTTTCGTTCTTTATTTTTAAGCATAATTTCCATTTGCATGCATGCACTAATTATAGTTAAATTTACATATCTAGAAGTTTAATAAAACTATTGTAGCGTAAAAATAGAGAATTTTAATATATTGTTATCAGATCTACTGTGACAAACTGTCTAGTGGAATATCCACAACAGTTTACATATCCTTCTCTTTCAACACTACATTCAATAATTTTGACTTCATATCTATTTGGTATAACTTCCATCTATGTTGTGAAACTATTGACACATTGTAAGCATTGTCTCCATTCTTGTGACTGGTGAATATGTCTCTTCAAATGTCTCTGCATTGTCTCCATTCTTGTGACTGGTGCAAATGTATTTGAAAACCAACCTTTATTTATTCCTTTCTATCTTTCCTATAGCATTTTTTTTGGTATTATAGACCCACTTGACACCTATGACTTTGTTTCCTTTTATAAGTTCCACTAATTCCCATGTTTCAACAATTCCTTTATATTGCTTCTATTTCTCCATTCATTGTTGCAACCCATTTTTCTTCTATAACAACATATTCAAAATGAATTGGGTCATCTACATGACAAAATAATGAAAATAAAGAATCCATACCTATGCTACTTTTAGCTTCATTTTTCTTATAAATTTCACTTCAATTTCTAAATATTTGTCTTATCATGCTTGCAGAAGACTGACTTGACATGTCACCTGATGTTGCACTTGGAGAAGATGATGTTGTGAGTCTCTGTGGTGCACTTGGAGTAGTATTTTCTTCACTGTGTGAAACTTTCCTATTTCTTTTTTATGGTGTCACTTGATGAATTCTTTGTTTTTCTTGAATAGGTTTAGGAGGAGTCACCAATGAGGAATTACTTGTTGTCAATTCCTCTTTTATCTTCTTGTGGTATACTTGTTGTGACCTTGATTATCTTCTTGAAAATTCCATCCCATTCTTCCTCTTCTATGAACTACACATCTCTATTGATTATGACCTTCTTAGTTAATGGGTTATAGAGCTTGTAAGCCTTGGATTCATCACTATAGTAAAAAAATATGCATTTCTCCCCCCTTCTGTCCAACTTCCTCCTTAATTCATTTGGGACATGTGCATAAGCCACACATCCAAACACTCTCATGTGAGTGACACTATGATTTCTTCTACTCCATGCTTCTTCAAGAATCATATTCTTGACACTTTTTGTTGGACACCTATTTATAATATATGTTGTGCCAGCAACAACTTCAGCCTAGTAATCATTTGGAAAAGAAATTTCCTTCAACATACTTCTGATAATAACCCAGGCTTAAAATTTCATGTAAATAAAAGTTAATAAAGGTAAAACAAGACCATGGTAAAGGGACACTTATTCCAAACTTATTGTTGGCAAAAATATCCTACTTGGAATCACTTGTTGTGTTTGCGGCTAAGGGAAATTAGAAAAGGCAATGGCTAAGGTTTTGGAAAGGAAAAAAGGTATTTCTGACACAATATTTATGGAAATAAAGGAGATTAGGAGAAAATGAAGGTGAAAGTTCATAGGTTGCATATGAGGAGAAAAATGAAGGAAAATAATGGAAAAATGAATAAATTAGAGGCCTCATTAATAAAAATACCTCAGAGCATCAGTTGGTAGCATTTTTTCACTTTAGTATTGGAATTTATCTGAGAGAAGAGAAGAGAATCAAGAGGACAAAGAAAGTAAGCAAGAAGAGGAAGGAAAAGTAAGGGAAAGGAATGGAAAGGAAAGGAAAATAAAAGGAAAAACAAGGAAAGAAAAGGAATTCAAGGATCAAGCAACTTCAACGGGAATTGTTGTAGATAATAGGTTGCATGTATGATTTACTAGTTGGTTTTGACATGCACAGTATGTGCATGTTGGCATTTGGCTCTTTTTTTGTCATTAGAATGGATTTTGCGAGGTTTTGATAATGGATTTTAGCCTAACCTTTCCATTTTTTGATAGCCATGGTGTGATGCGATTGTTCTTGATTTGAGCTTTGGATTTCCAAAATATTTTGGATCTAAGTGAGGTGGTCTCAAGAAATTTCCCAAAGGCCTAGGAATCCCTTGATAGGTAATGGAGGGATACATAGTAAATCCTGAGGGTGGAGACAAGAAAATTCCTCGAGGTATTGGTGAAGAAATTACGAGGAATCAAAACTCGATTTGGTTTTATCATCTCGAAACCGGTTTAGGTGAGATCACAGTATGGTGAGGGTGGAGGTGGTTTAACCTATGGATTCCCTTGGTTGATTTGGATTGGCTTATGCAATGAGATCTCACATTGATGATTGGAATATGGCACATGGGTGATTGGCTAAAAGAAAGAATTGGTTCAACCAATCTATGTTCGGGTGGAACATGGAAGTCCCAAACATGGTCGATTTCGCCTATGATTAATAAGAGATAAGCTTTCATTTCTTTTGATAAGGAAATGATTAATTATGTGGCTTTAATGGTTACTCTTATTGTTATTTATCTCGTTATATGTTGGTTATAAGCATGGTTACATGACAGTTCTTAGTTATGTTCTCATAAGCTAGTGAACCTTTTTGTCAAACCTCAAATAAGTTTTGAGCCTTGTATGATCAGACTTGCATTCATGACCTGTAGATTTCATATTCATCAAGTGTTTGACGAAATGGCAGTACCGGTTGGGGATGGTCAAGTCAAGTTCTAGTTCCATTCATGAATTCTACATTCTCGAGCTCCCAAAAGATTAACTTGACATTCCTTCAACTTATACACAAAATCTGCTCCCTGCTGCAAAAGACGACTTCCTTGATCTTCTTGTGTACATTAATTTTGGCTATTGTGAATCATTTAATGCGGTGGTTGGGAGTAATTTTCCAACATTGTTACTATATTTTTAATGAAAAATAAGAGGATGCAAAACCAAACAATATTTTGTTTAATTTTGCTAATAAATTATTTTGGAGCCAACTAAAAAATAGTCTCACTCAATTAACTTGGAAAGCTATGTCATTCTATACGTTCCATTGACCAACATAGCACATGGCTCTCATTCCCAACTTGTGATAGCATGAAAAAATGACAATTCTACAATCTAGCTAATGCACAACATATTCATTATGCGAAATCATGGCACATTGACTAGCCCACAAACAACTTCAACCCATGTAACAATATTTTTGCATGGGCTGGACGGTATTATTATATTCTCATACATACACGAGCACTATATACTTCCAATGCTACACATTATTTTATAAATGTGAGCACAAAGTTTGACTTATGTAGTTCAAAAATGATACGTGGTTCCAACAACTTTGGGTTATAAGGGTGAATGACTTTTTAAGAGTTGCCTAATGTACTTCATAAATGATACGTGGTGCCAACAACTTTTGGTTGACAGGGCCAATGATTTTTTTTTACTCTAATGGTTTTTTATTTTTCGAGAAAAAAATAATTTTTTAGAAATACGGTGTTTGGAAAATATTTTCAACTTGTAAAGAAGAGAAACTGGTATTTTAACGTGGTGAGAAAATTAATTGAAGTGTTTTTTTTTAAATTGGAAAATCATATTGGAATGTTACGGATTTTATAGTAAAGGTATAATGTTTTAGGTGGTTTTGTTCTAGATTTATTTTGAATTTGAATAAGGAGAATTCAGATACATTTTTTTAGTGTGTGATGGTGATATTTTGCTTCAATGTTTATGATATTTTGTGTCTAGTTTTGATATTATAGTTACAATTTTTCTATCATAGAATTGTTATACCTAGGGAGTTGAAGCATAATAAAGTAGTTGCAATATCATCACATCATCACTAAATAATCGAGCATCAAAGTCATCAACCACTTGAATTAAATTGTATTGAGTGCACACTTTTAGTTGACCTAGCACCCATAAATTGATTAAATCCACATTACAATAGTAAAGTAAAAGCAAACAAAGTTGAGTAGTTAAAACTCAAACCATTGTACAATTCACTAGTTTGGTATGTAACACCCCCATCTTGTTGAAGCAAAAATCAAATAAGCATAAAGCAAGTTCTAGAGTTAAAACAACTGACAAATGGGGGGGAATATTGAACTGGAGTTATTGAATACTTTGATAATCACAACTGAATACAACAAAATTAATGAAGATCCTAGGTTAGGATATGAAAAAAATGAGGCCTTGCATATTCTATATTTTTCAAGGCCAATCAAATTTGTCAAGGGAGGTTTTCTAGAGAGTGAAACATCAAGCAACAATGAAGAAAAATATAACTGCAAACATTACAATTGAACCATCCATCATATAAATATACTATTATAATTATTCTAGAATATTTTGCGGAGGTTAAATCCCTAAGATTCACCTAATAATTATCAATAATTAAATAAAAAAAATTAGAAACTCAGTTTAAAAATAGACATCATATTCATTATATAAAACTTATATTTAGTTAAATATTTATAAGTAGAGTTGTGTCTATTTTGAAATAAGGCACACAATTTTTGAGTTTCTTATTGCAATTTTAGGTTTGGAGATATCTAATGACTCAAACCCTCTTTAGTCATCAAAAATTATTCCTATTTTCATTTTCAATAAAAATCCTTCTTACCTATATTTAATTTCTATGAGTTACCTATTTCATTTCTATAAATAACATATTGAATTTCTATAAATAACATAAACATAAAATATAAAATACATAATTTCTATAAAATACATATACAGAATGAAAGATATCATAAATAAATATTTAACCACTAGTTAATTTAATTCATTTACATATCTGTAACAATTAATATCAACCAAAAGTCAAAGTCAAATGTATACCTAAAGATTGTTTTATAACTCAAATATATATAGACATAAAGACTGCTTTATTGAATGTGTGTATTTAGTCTAGGTTGAAAGGCCATGGCCCTTGCACCGTGGAGAAAAAATTCGATGCCATGGCTCCAACACTTACTTCTCCATGGACAACTAGGAAGCCGACTCCATGAATGTGTGCTTAAGTTGTAAACCACCACCTCTATACTCATTTTATGAATTGCTGTGAAACACAAATTATCTCCTACTCCTGTGCACCTATACCTTTGGAAACACCCTTCACGTTTAAAATCGTTCCACACAGTTAGAGGCATCCTTGCGATTTCCTTCCACGCCCATGGCGTTATATTGATGTTTGTGGAAAGAGGATGGCACTGCTTATTTAGTGATTCCAATTCACATACGCTTACCACTTCCTCCTCCTCCTCGTCTATGGGTGCCACTACCAGTAACCGTGATCCGCAGATGGCTAACTGAAGCTCTACCAGGCGTTTAAGCATTGGCTCCGGGATGGGGGCAACCAGTGTTTGGGGTTCCAGTCTTTCGTTTAACGTGGGGATGGTGAAACCAAGAATTCCCCAAGGATTAGTGGTTATACAGTAGTATGAACCCTCGCAGCAAACAAAATCACTAAAACCATATAACATTTCCAGCTCCGGAATTGGTCTCAAAATCTTCTTCCATGTCTGTTCAGAAGAATCGTACACTTCCACTACACTTTCTCCGTTGTTATCACAGCCAACGGCCACTACTTTGTAGGCGCCATCATCATTATTATTATTATCAACTTCAGCCATGCATATGAAGTAGTAGGAAGGGGAGTGGAAGGAAGTTATGGCTGACATGGGAGGAAGTTGGATGGAGTTTCCAGTATAAGGATTACAGACCCAGTTTTCCAATTTGTGTCTTTCTACCAAGACAAGACCTGCTGCAGATCCTCTGCATTTGATTTCATTGTTTTCTTCTCCATTGGGGAAATGAAGGGAGAAGCAGGGCTTCCAGGTTCGTGTGTAAAAGGAGAAGGCCATACAAGGATTACTGGTCGATATATCGCACAGCACTAGCCATGGCTGCTTGTTGATAATCGCATCTGGCCATGTGTGTTTTATGAAATAATTCGATGAGAGCAAACTGTTCCATTCGCTGCAAACTTTGCGATATGTGTACACATCTTCCGCTGGCAAGCGCCCAAAAATCTCCATTTCCAAACCCTCTTCCAATTCCTTCCACCAATCTGCTGGCAATTCCTTCCACCACTCATCAGCAACAACATCGTCGTCTACCCTTTTTCGTTTTCCAGTTCTTCCTCTGCTTCCTTCCATTTTTGTTCTTCACTTTTCGGGCCCTCTACCTCCTCCAAATCAACCACGTAGAACCAATAGAAAGGAACACCGAGAAATGGTGATAACAAATGGTGATAACAAATGGTGATAGTAACATATTTATATTTAGAGCATATGGGTCGATCTTATGTCCGTTATAGAGCCGACTTACATTTTTTTTTTTCCAGTTTTTTTTGGGCAAACACCTCTAAACTGTATTTGACTTCGTCTTTTAAAAAAAACATTTTTAAATATAAAATCTCAGTAACATAATCCTCAAATATATATAGATATGTTTTATTTAATTTAAGAATATCTAATTTTACTCTAAAAATTCACCCAAAAAAATTAATATTTAAATATTAAAAATAAAAAATAAAATATTAAATTTTTTTATAAAATTATTATTTGAATAAAATTAATTATATCATTCAATTTAATTTATTTGATTGAGTCAAACTAGCCGTTATTCTAACCGCTAGTTTAGCCATCTCTATATCTATTTAAATTCAATGTCTTGATATGATCTCTCGCCTTGTCCTCATGATGAACCACACTACTTGGTTCTAAACCAATAGACATTGTTCTTTTGCATGTAATTATTACTGAAAAAATTTTAAATATGTATTTGAGATTGTGAAAGAAGCCTTTGCATCATCAATATATTTTTCTTAATTTTACAATGTTTAACAATGACAAACCCATACATTTGAAGCTTATTAATAAAAATAAGAGTCATCATTACCTCATAGAGACATAAAACTCATCTTGGGAATTGTATAATGATATATTCTTAGGTTTTTTATGTAGTTACTTATAACTCCCAATAAAAAAGTAATATGTAACTTGTGTTCTTTTCTACGCCATTGCATACATAAGAGTACTAACCTCATTGGCATATGGCTCTTTTGCAACTCATCTCCTCTTATTTGCTGGTAAGACTCATGTTAGTCTACAAACACAATTCCAAATGTTAGTCAATTTACATATATCAATATTAAAGAACTTGAGCTTCTTTTCCACATACTTTCTTTGGCTAGTATATAAATTATTACATTTGAAACTACATTTGAAATTGTAGAGGAAACCTAGCTTCAATATATTTTTCTTAATCTTTCAATTTCTATCTCATTCATATATATACATATATATATATATATATATATATATATATATATATATATATATATATACTAGTGGGCGTTTACATTTTCACATCACCTATATATCCAACAATAACAAATCCATGCATTTGAAGTTTATTGATATAAAATATGAGTCATCAATGCTTGATAGACACACAAAAGTTCCTTTTGACATTTGTTCCATGATGTCCTTCTAGATTTTCCATGTATCTACTTTTAATTCCCAATACATATGTAATGTGTGTTCTTTTGCACTTTTTCCTCTCATCTCCTCTTATTTTCCTATAAGAATCATGATACTCAACAAACATATTTCCACTTGAAATGAATGCATACAAGTCAATATATATATATATATATATATATATATATATATTGAAGAGTTTGAGCTTGTTTTCAACATACTTTCTTTGAATAGTATATAACTTCTTATTTTGGTGGTCTCTCTTCACCTCAAACACCAAACAATAATTCAACTTACCCAAGTCCTTCATGCCAAAATCATGTGAAAATTGAGACTTAGTATCCTTAGTGAGTTCTTACTAGCCTCAAATAATCAACAATGCTTGATAAGGTATGAAAAAGACTCCTTGAATTGTTTTTATTCTGACAATTGTTCATACACACTTGATCTAAGGATAGTAAACAATTTTTTTTTTTTATTAGTTTTTATTAAGGTTGGAAAATAAATAATTTGATGGTGGATGCAACAAAAAAAAACCAACATTTTCTCCTTGTCTAGATGTTTGATTGATAAAAAATTATTTGATGACTTCAACATCTTATTCCACCCCAAAATCTATTGGGGAAAACCAATTTGCAATTGGACCTTTCAATGTTTATGATAGTTGATGCACTTTATTAAAATTACCTCCTATTGTGGAACAATTAGATCATATTGAATTAAATCATGTGATGGTATTTAAAGATTGATTTCTCATTAGAAAAAGGATATCCGAAAATCCTACAATTCCTTGGAAATTAAGGGAACACACAATATGGAAACTAATTGGATATCAAAGCCTACATGGTTATTGTAGTAGAAATGAATTAGTATTTTCCATTCTCATATATATTTGCATCTATTTTTTTGTTATTTATCATTATAATAAAACCCACAAGTATAACTAGAACTTAAGAAGACAAATGGCATCCTAGTTGAACTTAGGAGGTTTCTTTGGACAAAGATTTGAAAACCAATTAATGAATTTTTAGAACATTATTTATTCTTATTGAGGGCATACACTTACTCATATGTCTATTTGTCTCCCCAAAATTTCATTCACATTAGGATCATCTATACATAGCACTTGGATGCATTGACTAATTCTAAGGTGCTTATTTCATGGAGTTAGTTGGGCACATCTATAAAATATATTTACACATGGGCACACATTTGGGAGGTGTTGAAAGTCGACAAGAAATTGTAGCACACACACTAGTATGCGATCACAGGTCCTAGCGACACATTAGTGTGAAAGAAAATTTATTTAATAAATTGGAAATGTGTCTAATTTAATTTTCCCTTAATTAAATTGGACAATAAATTTTAATCTTATCTCATCATCACCTGTAATAGTTAACTGAGTGATCAATCACAACGAATTTTTTTTTACCATCACCAAAAGTAACCAAAAATAGCATTGGTGAGTGTCAATAAAAGATTGTCACTAGAAGCATCACTAAATAAAAAATTAGTGATGGGACTTTAAGAACCCTCACCAAAAGTTTCATTAAAAACCGCTTTGGTGACAAACCTTAAACGACTGTCACTGTATGCACTTACAACAACATTTTTTAAGGACCTTCACCATATGCAACATTGGTGAAGGACCTTAAAGGTCTGTTATAGGTATGACCCTCACCAATGAATTTTTTTCTTGTAGTGTATCGATGGCACCCAGTTTGGAAAAGCAATGTATGAAACCTTCCAAGAAAATTTTGTGGCATAAAATGAGGTTTTTTTGGGGGAAAAATTTTGTCGCTAAAGCACTACCCCTTCTCATGTTATTCTACACACAAACATTTTCCAAACATGCAATCCATCCAAGTCTATATGCAAAAATTATGCCACTCAAAAGTTGACCTTCTTGTTTTCACACCTAGATTCTGGGAGGATGTCGCGTCAACCCCTATTATTCATGGAAAAGAGGCTAGCCATATGTTTGTGATGTAAAATAACCTAGAATATTATATATTGTAACTCTATTTAAAAATTGATGTAGTCAAACTTAACCACTAGTAGGCTTTTTGGCTCGAGGAAAACTGGCCCAGGTTCGGTGTTAAGGTTTTCCAACAAACCCCTATACTACTGGTCCTTTCGGCAATGGCCCAGAGAGTAGAGCAAGGTCTCACCCGAACTAGTATGGGAGGGTATTGGAACTAGATTTCCGCACCCAAAGAGAGAGAGAAGGTTAATAAAAGGGGGCACCTTCGGATCTATCAGTCCTGCACTGAATAAGTTCATAACCCAGGATTCACAACAAAAGATCTAGTAGAATACTTTTTGAAATATAGAAATTAACAAATAAATTACGTAAACTAGATATATACATTCAGAATATCGCATCCATGTGTGTATTATTAACAATCATAACCACAAAGATATCTTTAAGCAATAAATGCAACACAAAGATCACAAAACAGTCTTCTCATGCAATTATAACTAGATTCCACTTACATACTACTTAATCGGCTTGCGCACACAGCCAGCAGGGTCCGCACACAGCCAGCAGGGTCCACACACAGTAAGACTCAGGGTCCGCACACAGAAGGACTCAGGATCTCCATGCACACAGCCAGTAGGAGCCCTTACCGAGACAATCGACACAACAAATTCGTAGTTCAGAACTCAATTCTATCTCTATTCTCCTCTACCTCTAGACTCAATTTACTCATCTCCTCTAACTCTCTGGTTTTGCGAACCCTTGGCCTACCTTTTGACCCATTCTGAATGATATGGGGTTTTTGACCCATCCTAAACCCACTGCTACACCTAAATATTGAAAAATATTACAAAATTAGACAAAAATAAAATGAGAGACCTATTCCAATAGTCCCCCATACGATCAACAAATCGTCCGACACTACAACACATTAGATGAATTCATGCTTGTGATGGACCTTTAAGGTCCGTCACCAATGTCACATATGGTGACGGTCCTTAAAAAACCGTCACTATAAGTGTATATAGTGATGGTCATTTATGGTCCGTCACCAAAGACATTTTCAATGAAAATTTTGGTGAGGGTCGTTAAAGGCCCATCACTAATTCTCTCTTTGGTGACACTTCTAGTGACGAAATTTTAATGACCCTCACCAATGCTCTTTTTTTTACTTTTGGTGACGGTAAAAAAATGCTAAGTCACCATTGATCATTAAAAAACCATCCATGTAAGTGTATGAAGTGATGGTTCATTATGGTCCGTCACCAAAGCCATTTTCAATGACACTTTTGGTGAGGGTCGTTAAAGGCCCATCACT